>JAQPPZ010005356.1:0-39543 GCA_028583015.1 Wollemia nobilis
TATGAGTCCCTATAGAAACTCAAGAAGAACAACAAATGTAAGAAGCAAGATTAGATTAGAAAAATATATCAAATAAAGTCAGAAGTAGAGAAATTACTAAGAATATAGCAAATGGAACACAAAGTATTTTAGATCCGAGGGGAGGAAAACCCTCGACCCGAGGTAAGAAATGAAAATTTTGTCTTAGAATGTAAGGAGAATGAATACCCCTCCTAGACAATGGGTAATTAAAAATATTAGGAAGGATAAGTATTCAAACATTCTTCTTCTATAAGAGACTAAGATTGATAGCAAGAATATTTTAGTAGTTAAGAATAATATGTATAAAAAGGTGTACTATGTAGCTAGATCAATAAATGGAGCCTCAAGAGCCCTTTGGATTTTATGGAACCTAGATTCCATTGATGGGAGTTGTATTCAAAATACTAAAATGCATTTATAGTTGGTTTCTTCTTTAAAGTATCAAACTTCCACCGGGTTTTCACTAATGCTTATCCTCCTAATTCTATCAAAATTAGGAGAGCAATATGAAAAGATTTAAAAATATTAAGCAGAATACCAATGATCTACCATGGGTGCTAGTAGGGTATTTTAACACTACCCATTCCCCAAGTGATAAAAAGGAGGAAATTAGGATTTTCATGATAGTATTAGCAATATCATTGGATATTGTGATATTATGGATATAGAATTAAGAGCAACTAAATAGACTTAGTATAATAGAAGGATGGGAGACAACTTGATTTAGATTAGATTGGATAGAGTTTTGGTGTCTTATGCCTAGATTATGAAGAATAGTAATTCTTCTCTCTCTTTGCTCTTGCAAAAATTAGAACTAATCACAATATTTTTTTTTGTAGTATTAAGAAAAAAGAGGGTTTTGAAAGGGACCCCACAACCTTTTACAAAAAATCCTGCCACTATGACAACCAGAAGTAAACTACAAACAGAAACTCAAACAACAACTACCCAATTTTCCTAAAAAATCTCTAGCAATGAAAAATTGCACGAGAAAAGATGAGGAATAAGACTCCTCCAAAACCTTTTGGAAAACACCCAACTTATCAAAAAGATACCCGACACATCACCTCCAAAATGTCCTACCCCTCAACCACCTCCAAGAGGCATGAGAGGGCCACATAAGATGAAAATTGAAAAAACCTAGGCACCACCCACTGTCTTGCTTTAAAACCTGCTCCACCAAACCGTTGGAGGCCCAAACATTTAAAGCCAATAAAGGTATAATATCCAAATATCAAACATACAGACGTGCGAGCATCTCACCCACCCGTTTGGTAATAAAGCAAGAGAATTCAAATTAAACACACAAATGGGTTTGAAGAAATCTTGCTCCAAAAAGGATTCAAAAATGAAACCCAAACTGAAATACAAAACCCCCTAACAAATAGGAAAACAAGAACGAAACCAGACCCTTGTTGCACCATGATAAAAGTAGAGAGACTAAGAACACTGATCAAATCCCCCAATAGCTCAAACACCCATGGGAGGAGAGGATTTGAACACATCAAGTCTAAGTTGTCTACTAAGACCCCTGGTGCATAGTCTACCAGATAGGACACTACAAGCTGCATTAGAAATGCAAACACTCTTCTTCGGCCTTCCCACTTTCCTCTTGGCTCCTGAGACACTTTGAAAGTTCTAAATGCTCTCTGATTTAGGGCCTGGGGACCACTTCACCACCCTCGAAGGGTTAGTCCTGTATTCTAGTGGGGAGGAACATTCAACCATCAGTTTAACACTAACCACCTTCGACTCCAAAATGTTAGTCCCCTGGTTAACCTTAGCCCCATCCTCACCAAGAGCTTCAAATGAGTTTTTAAGCAGAAGGTCAGCCGCTTTCTCCAATGGATCTGGGAAAGGAACAACTTCCAAGTTAATCTCTACTTCCATCAAATATTTCCCAAATTGAGCCTCAGTAGGGATCTGCTCGAAAATAGTATCAAGATGAGATGAAGCCACTGTCTTGTCTTTCGAAGCCCCTTGGGCCCTTTTTTGCCAAAGTTTTTGTTTTTTCTTTAGGGTCCTCCAGACACCATGTTCTACATAATTCATCCCCTGAGGCATCAAAGGGATAGATGGTAGCAACGACTTCTTCTACGTATAGAAATTTTTGTGGTGGCCATCCAACCCGCATATTTGACAAACCTAAGGTATATTTTCATAAACCACAGTCTCAAAATGACTTTCGACATAATAGACAAGCTCCACTAAACTCGGCAATTCCTTTTCAAGATCCACCATAACACACAGTCTTACAAACTATCGTTGAGCATCCGAGAGAGTAGCCTTGTTAAAAGAGACAAAATCCTCAATCAACATTGCCACAACTCTAAAAACACTTTCATACCATAAGAACGAAGGAAACTTAGGCAAGCAAACCCAAACTAGAACCAAATTAATCCTTTGTAAAGCATGATTAAAATATGGTCCCCATTTTCTAAGGAAAAGACTATGCTTTCCAAAGAACCATGGGCCTCCCTCAAAAATTCTTCTAGAATCATATTCACAGGAAATCCTGATTAGAAAGAAATTACGGGGGAGATTGGCAAGGTCTAGACATCCCCTCAGACTCCATCTATATAGTGCCCACCATTTAAGTACCTCAAGGTCTAGCCTCCTACCAGCAAACTTACCAACCAGGTCCCACGAACCCTTCTCCAAAAGAGAATCGACCATTATGTCTGGAATACAAATTTGAAAATATTCTAAAATAACCTCACAGGGAGCAAGCACATCCTCACAAATCAGACCAGACACCGCCTCAGTGAAGTAAAGAGCAGGAGAGGTAACACCAAAATCTTCCACCCCAGCCCCACTCTTTCCAGGATCCCATGAATGAAAAGAAATTGAGTCACCA
Source organism: Wollemia nobilis (assembly GCA_028583015.1). Classification (NCBI taxonomy): domain Eukaryota; kingdom Viridiplantae; phylum Streptophyta; class Pinopsida; order Araucariales; family Araucariaceae; genus Wollemia; species Wollemia nobilis. The sequence goes on from JAQPPZ010005356.1 coordinate 2,879, forward strand.
TCCTTACCTGAGCAAAATGGATCTTCCAGATAAAATTCATCATCTTCCACTTATCCAACCTCAACAAGCTCAGCAGACGTAGAAGACGCTCCAGAGTACCACATGCTCACTTCGGTATGTAAAAAATTATTTCTATTATCTGAAAATTATCTAATCACAATATTTTGGTTCTTAATATAGAATAAATAAAAAATGGTAAGAAGTCCTTTCCATTTTAAAATCATGTGGATTTTTCACCTAGGATTAGAGGAAAAATTTATGGAATGTTGGAATTGTGAAGTTGTTGGAATAGGTATGTTCAAAGTGGTAAAATATTAAGAAATGTTAAAAACAATATTAAAATATGGAATAGGAATGTTTGCAATAATATTTTGCAACAAAATGAATATTTGATGATTAGGAATTGTTTGAATTATTGTGTGCATGGGAAGGTGGAGATATGATAGATAAATAACAATGTATAATAGTAGGATGAGTTGGTAGAGCTACAAGAGATTACAATTACGATTGGAAATGAAGACCTCTCGAATGTGGTTTCAAGAGGGTATGTTGTTTGGTGATTTGGTGTAGTAATACTTTTGTGTACAATTTTTGTCTATTCTATAATTGGGCATGTATCCTTCATGGGATTATAGGCATGTGTATCTAGACGCAATTCTAGGTTATAGCCTATGTAAGGAAGGCCTCATGACTATGTAATCTAATTTTTATTTAATAAAATTTGATCTTTTTTTTTGTCAAAAAAGTAACAAATTAATCAAGCATATATGTTACCTTTATGGAACAAATGTCTTAAATTATAAATTTATAATTTTTTCCTTAAAATGTATTTTATATAACACATATACTTGCATATTTAATTAATTACAAATAATTTTAAAGTCTTTAAATTAACTTAATAACTATATTAGATTTGATAATAATATCTTATGGTGAGACATATAATTATGTAATTAACTACTCTAAAAAATAAACAAACAAAATTAGATATAATTACTGTGCATATTTATACTTCAAATTTAGGGTACTCCAAATAGGAAGTGTGCATATTTATACTTCAAATTTAGGGTACTCCAAATAGGATGTCCAATATTCAAATTCAAAGGGAATAGGATATGTGTGTCCTATAGGATGATAGTTTTCCTCCATGCATAATAAACCTAAAGGAGTGTAGGATAGTATCAAGGTTTTGATAAGGTTCAAATTCACTGGTGTAAGATATGGATAGTATCTTTCCATAAATAATAAACTTAGAAGAATGTGGGATAATATAATGTGATATTCATGTTAAAAATTAATTTACTTTTACTAAAAATAAAAGAAACCAAAAAATTCAAATAACCGTTGACCTTCTATATTTCAACATTCCTACTTCTTTAGAAATTATTATGTCACATTAAATACTTACATATTTATTTAATTCAAAATATTGATATATTAATTAAGCTAAAAAATTAAAAAAATTATGATTTAGACTATAATAATTGAATTTTCATACTCCCAAAGGTTTCCTTTTTAAGAATTTTTGGCCATTTGAGGCTCTCCCTAAGCCCACGACATTCCTTTGGTTAGTAGTTCAAATTAATATTCTTACAAAAGGGAGTTTAGAATAAAAAGAGGATATCATAAACCTTTTATATGTGCCTTGTGTCATTTAGGGTTACTTTTTTAAGAATATGAGGATATATTTGGTAGTCCATCAATATTGAAAGGGTTGATGAAATATTGGATTAATTATTTGAAAGATAAAACACTTATATGAAGGATTGGTCTTACAATTATTTGTTGGATTTTATTTTAAAGGAATAAGAGAAATTTAAAAAGTAAATCTCAAAATCATGTCCACATTTGGAATCATACTATTACCTCTCTTATAAATGTTTATAGATATGGTTCTTATCATGGGAAGTCTCAAGTTCTAAAACAACTTGTAACCACTTGGTTATAGAGTTTTGAATATACATGGAAGAGCCTTATGTGACAATGGCAATAACAAAATATTTCTTTAATATATGGTAAAATGGAAATGTACAAAATTTGAGTTTATTAAAATTAATTTTAATGATATTACCATAAAAATTTGAAAATTGAAGAAAAGTTAATGCAAAGGTATTTTTTGAAACAATAAAGATAAAGTTTTTCTCATTTACTCAAAATCATATGAAACTTCAATTAACAACTATGTAGAGGCTATGACACTTCTTACAAGAATTAGAAGTGTAGTTGAAAAAAATGGAAATATATTTCAATTTAAAAGGATTTACAAATTTCCAAACCCCATAAGGGGGGTGGAGGTCAAGGATCAAATTTTGGGCCTCGTCAGACTAAACGCTTGTCCCTTTACTGGTGCTTTCAACGGTGTAAAAGATTTTAAATGATTGTGGCATGGTGGTAATAGGGGTGGACTGCGCGAAGATCTGTGTGGCGGCTTCTAGGGCGGACAACGCAGAATACTATAGCGGCCATAAAAGCTAGACAGCCTGCCCAGATTCGTGGCGGCTATCAATTCCACCATGTAAATTAAAAAAAAAATATATATTTACAAATTATAGTTAATGTTATCAACAAAAATGAATGTGGGGATTGGAAAAAATAGTAGTAGTGATGGTGTTCATCATCTATTCTTAGATGCAATCTCTTGCAAATGTAAGCATATCTATAGACAAGGGAATTAGGTAACAAATGATTTAACTAATTGAAGTGTTGATTTACATTTTGATGAAATTCAAAATTTAGAAGGCAATTGACTAGGTGAGATTTTTTTTCTTAACGAAAATGACCTGAGATTTGGAAACATAACACTTTTAAAGATGAAAACTATATATAATAAAAATAAATAAATTAAATATATATTTGAAAAAAAATCAAACTATATATTTTAAAAATTAATGTAAAAATAAATAAAATATTATATAACTTATTAAAAAAACCAAAATATAATATAAAAAGTTTAAACTTTTATGCGTTGAATTCTTTAGCATCATCTATCATTAATTTTAATAAAAGACGTTAAGGCGAGGACAAGATAAAAATGACGTGAAAACGTCAATATTGTCGCCTTGTCAATCTATCTTTCTCAGATAGGATTATTAATCTCTTTTAAAGATGAGATTGAATTGAATCGTGTACAACCTTCAGCAAAGAGCTATTTAATCTGTATATTCTATTTAAAGCCAAACAACAAGGGTCCTGAAAATTGTTTACCCAATATCACTGAACAGCATGCAGGACTGCGTATAACGTGTTTTCTATAAAGGACACGTGTAACACTTCATCTGCAACTCACTTTATCGATCAAAGGTTTTACACAGAGCAATTATTGATGATGATGATAAGGTTTGACACGCCAAATGATGATGACAGCTTGTAATAACTAATAATTCAATATATTTCTGTGTATACACATCCTTTTAAATATATATTTGCTTTAAATATAAATATTTGTTTTTAATTGAGTAAATACTTCTTATATATATACATATCCGTCCTGTGGATTGAACCCGAGTCACATAACCGATAATACAAGTGGCAGCCCACATACAGCTGCCCTAGTGGCTAAAGATGGTGGTTGTTTCTTAAGTGGTCTTGTGTTCAAACCCCGTGAAGGTAGTTGTTGATGTAATTTGTAAACGTTCTCCTGAAATATTTGTTTTTCTTAACAAACTAAGAAATTAACATGTGTTTTTTATTATTTAATAAAAAATTTAACCCAGCCAAAACTTTTACATAAATAATTTTAACTACTAATTTTATTTTGATATCACATCATAATAAATCTCAATAAAATCATCTTAATAAAAGCTGAAAATTCAAGATACCATCTTAATCCACACCATATATTCATCTTAGGCCCTCTAATTTCACGAATTCCTTATCTTTCATAACATATATTCATGTCAATCTGGTGGTACATGATTCCTGACGGACTCCTTATCTTCCCATTTTGGTGAATTGTCATTCTATCAATCTCCACAAACCAATAAGAATTGATATTCTGTCAATTTAAAAGAAAAATCTTTAATAATATTTTCTAAAATATCAATTTTTTTTTATAATATCTTTCTTGATATAACATTCCGATGGATGTAAGTGAGATGAAGCCAAGCACTCTAATGCAATTTAAATTATACTTGCAATTATTTGACATCCAGCGTATTAACAGTCTTGGTATTGTTGACTTTAATTTGATACCTTAACGTTCAATGCTGACAACCTCATTAAACTTTATGATTCTTCACAGCCAACCATCATGTACGGCAAGTATTTCATAAATTAAAGACGAAGAATAAGCAATCATTTGTTAATAATCAAGCATGATAACAGTTTCTTTCTTTATTAACTCTTGGCGCCCTCAAACTTTATTTACAGTAATGATAAATCAATACCATTAAATTTAAAGAAGATCGATCCATCCGTCATGGATAGAAGGGGGTGAACTTATAGTTTAAATAATCACTTGCTGCTAATCGAGTATATAAGTTTCTCTGTATTGACTTTGGTTTGAACCGTTGCCCCCACGTTGAAAACTTGACAAAATTTTATCTAGAGTAAACAATCACGTCTACATACAATTATCTATCAGCAGATCACCGCCAAGGCACCCCTTAGAAGGCTGTAATAAGAAACAAGGAAAGTCCATTGTAAGCGTTCACATGTAGATCAGTGCGCTTTGTAGCACACGTATTCTCAAAACAAAAGTCTATGGACCGCAAATCTTATAAAATCTAGGTTTGGACAAATCCCTTTGGTTGTATTTTTGTTCCTCATGGATGGCTTCCAAAATATCTAGAGTCCAACAAGAAGATAGTAATAATGATTAATTTTTTAGTTAAAAAATCTACCATATACCATAATTTTTAATTATTTTATAAAAAAATTAAACAATTATATTGTTCAACGAATTTTAAATCAACATGGTGAAAATTTCTCTTAAAGCGTGATCAATTGTTTTTGGATAGGTGATTAATATTCATTATTTTATTTTTTACTTATTTTTTAAATATCTTTGAAATTAAAAATATTTTTTTCACAAACATATTGCTAAATTTTAGAAGATGTGATTAGAGTTTCTTTATATATGCTTAAGACATTTTAAATGATATGTTGTTGGTATATATATTTGTAGAACATTATAAATTATATATGGTTGGCATTCATAGAAAATAACAATGTTAATAATAGGGGTTATATTGTGCATGGTCATTATTGGCATAAAATGATAAGTCAACAAGAGGTGATCATTATGTGAATGGTTAGGGTACTCCTTTAGAGGTATTATAGGAGAACGTGTCCTAGCTTGCAAATAAGAGACTTATATTTTTTATTCAATTAAATTAAATTTTTATCTAAATCTACCCCCATCGAGGTCTTTTCAAAGTTGAAGTTAGATGATTAACAATAGGAGGTGTCAACAAGTCAAGTATCAGATGACCTCACTAATATCATGGCCTTGGCTCTACCACAAGGTAAACAGACTGAAAGCACGAGATTTCGGGCAAAGGAAACACCAAGTGCGATTGCATTCAAAATTAAGTACGCTTAAGTCCTAGAAATGTAAATTGCATGAAATGGAAAAGAAACACATTGGAAGAGACACAATCAGATAGAGAAAACACAACCCTTTCATTAGTTTCCCTTGATCTACTTACAATGATGTCTCCTTCCTTTTCAGGGGCTAGGAGCGCAAATAGAGTTTGATTACAATCACTGAATGATTCCTCTTTCCGCGTGCCCACGATTGCAATGGGCGGGCCAAGATGATGTCGCCGCTGATGTCGATGAGTTCTTCGCCTCTACTACTTCTCCTACGAACAAAGAAATGACCAAGACGTCAGTAGCACCTGCTGCAAATGAAAAGCGTTTTCTCTCTAAAACTAACGAAATATGCATATAAATATTTGCCTGAAACGGTGAATACAGTGAAACCAAATTGCTTTAAAACTTGACAGAAGGTAAGAAAAGTTACCAGAAGGCCACCTCCGAGGCGGTGGCCAATCCACCTTCAACGGAATTCGTCCCGGGCGGGACGATTGATCGTAATTCGTCCCTGGGTGGGACGAATTCTTTTGTGTTGAAGAAACCGACCTGTTGCTGCTCCAATGTTAGATCCTGAGACCTACAAAACACCTGCAAACAGGGGGGTTATGTAATTGGGGCCATTTTGGGATGACCTAGATGGTCGGATTTTCCCAATTTGGCCTCCACCCTCGGGAATTTGACCTTGACACCTGCAAGTTAGTGAAACGACAAAGCAATACAAAACATCCTAGAATCTGACCAAAATTTACAAAATTGCAGCTATGGACTAATCAGACCTAGTAACACAAAATGCAATCTAAAAAATAATCTAAAATGCTCAAAAACTAAAAATAGGACTTGGGAGGTGCGGGGGTGCCCAAGTGGGCCTCCCATCGTTGGCCCTTGATTTTGGAGCCAATCCACCGGGGATGGGCCCAAAACCTTTTAGGATTGGGGGTCGGCGAATTGGTAGGTTCGGGTGTCCATGCGTTGGATTTGGGTAAGGTTCGAGCTTCCAAAGGCCACCCAACAACCTCCCTTGCAAAAGAGATTGGTGGATGTGGGAAGGTGAACCAAGAGGGATGCAAGTGAGTCTTCAATTCGGCAGCACTTCGTTGCTTGAACACTCCTTGAACCTGTCTGTTTTGGGTGAGAAAAGTCCCACCTTTTATAGACCCAAGGGGTCTCTTTTGGGAGGGAAGCACAAATGCCATGTGTTGGCCATAGGTGCCATGTGGCAGTCTTGTCTTCCCCTGAGGGAGGGAGTCCTCCATTGACTTGAACTTTGATAAATGCTTTTTGTAACAGTCCTCTAACGGCCCCTCTGTCCACTTACACATGCGTGCAAGGCAAGAGCCCTTAACTGACTGTTCTGGGCTGCCACTTGGCACCATTTGCCTTTTTGCCCATTAAGCTTGGAATTCGTCCCACCCAGGGACGGATTTAGAATTCATCCTGGGGTGGGACGAATTCTATTTTGAATTCGTCCTGGGGTGAGACGAATACTGGGCAAAGTTTCCAAGTGTGCCAAATTGCTTCTTGACCTTACAAGATTGCTATGAAAGTGGTTAAGACCACTGTTTAACCTCTGAGGGATGCCCTGGGGGCTGTGTTTGTCAAAGCGATCAGTGTTCGCAGTCACACAATCGGATTGGTGTTGTTTTGGTGTCTACACAGACAACACCAAATTTTACTTATTGATGATAACTCTATTAGATATGTTGCCCCACCACTCCCCTTGGGTGATAACATCCTTATCAACTCCATGTTAGTATTATCCATATTTTGCTCATGCATTTGTAGTAAAACATGAGTATTTTTAGGCACATATTTCTTAGGAAAAACTCGTCATCATTAATAAGTAATGACATAACAAAAGTAGCATCCCTTTGATATATGAAAATTTAAAATTATTTTATGCACAACTCAAAATGGATCTTTGATGATTTTTCTCTAATGACAAAGCTAAAATGAAGGTAGTGTAGCAATAAAGGACACCCCTAAAGGTAATGTTAATATCAAGCAATGTGTGGAGTAAGGGATGACCTATGGAGCTATCCATTTAAAAATAAGTTGTTGCATGCATCAAAGGTAAAAGATAAAATTATTTTCAACATCCACAAAATAATACCTATTAGGATCAAATCTTAAACTTCCTATTCAAAGTTCTTGAGTTCAATTTTGGGAAAACCTTAATTAAAAGCTTAGCATTATTCTATAGTATTCAATAAAGAAGTGTAATTTCCAAAGAGAAACTTATTAAAGTTGCATTAGAAATATTGTAAATTCAAGGAATAGATAGTACTACAATGGATTAACACCCATTTGTATCTATAATAGTCAAAGAAGGAGGTTTCTTCCCTATTACTTCATAGTCGTATATTATTATTGTGTTATCATTTGGTGTTTTTATCCTTTATAAAAATAATGTTTATTTAGCATTAATCATCCTAGTATTCAAGATTCTAGGTCAAATTCATCTTTTATATAAATATATTAGATACACTTATTTTTTATAATCATTCTTGTTGGAGTTGCAAGTTTAAGATAGACTTTTAAATCTCTCATTTTAAATTTTAATCATGAAATTGATAGCATTAATCTCTAGTCATTCTTTTGTTAGTGTAATTGCACCTTTTCTAGCATCACCTACCACCTACATATTCACTAGATGTTATGAAAGGATGGACTTGATTATAGAAATCCCTTTGACAACCATTATCTTATGTTTTTGAAATATTATCTTTTATGTTTAGTAGTATTATACTCTTGTAATATTTTTGGTCACATGGTTGGGTATTTGACCTTCTATGGATCTATTAGCCATAAATATTTTGATTGGACATTATAATCAATCTTCGTCAAAATATCTTAACTAAAAAATATCATGATCTTCCTAATATTTCATCTTCTATATCTCCTTCAATCCATTTTTATTAATATTTGAAAAACATTTATATGCACCAAGGGCGTAGTTGAGGCAAGCCCTCAATCCATTGTAAATTATTTTTGTGCTTATGTGTGTAGATATATCTATCAAGATTAGATTAAAGAAGCTATGTTCAACACTAATGAATAATATAAAAAACAAAATATCCTTAAAATATTCAAAATTATGTGTGTAGTATTGTCTATCTCAATTTTCCGTACATATAGAATATATAGGTTTTGTGTTGTTTTTTTTCAAGTAGTTAGGTGAAACTTATGCTAGAAAATTTTATCAAAATCAATAGGAAATTTTAAGGCTTATTCTATTATATAATATAAAGTTAAGAGTTTGTATCTAATTTCATTTAAGAGGAATTGAAAAATTCTTGTATTTCTTAGGTAGCATATTAAAAGTGTAGTATTTTCTATCCCTTCTTCGTCTTTGTCTATGCATCAAAAGAGTTAAATTTATCTTAGAATAAATTTATAGTATCTTAGCATCTTCATGTTACATTTATCCAAACCTTAGATAACATTTTAGGCCTTTCGTTGTACTTTACATTTCTATTCCATAACTTACATCATAAGTCAAATGAAATGAGATATGACATACTTTACATATTACATGGAATTGATTTTTTTTCCTTTATAAATTCATGGTTCTCAACTAGTTGTTTAAACCCAATCTTTACCCTCGTTTTAATAAAGTAATAGCCTACAAGTTAAATGATATTATAAACTTATATAAATTAAAAGTGTATTATTTTTATTTAAATAGTTAATGAATACTAACCATGTAGAGCATAGTGTTGATAGTATAATCAAATCCTTATCTTGAATAGATCTACTCTTACAAATGTGAAATACAATAGGGAAATGGTCTTTCTAAATTTAGTTGTTTTATATTATCTAATTATTTGAAATTTTGCATAAAAATAGATTATTGTCTTCTTACAACATATCTTACATTTTTCCCTTTTGTAGAGCCACATTTTTACTTCTTATATATTTAACTAGTCAAATTATTTGAACTTGCTAGAAAAAGTAGTAAACTAATTTGATTCGGGTCTTAATGTAATATAGATGCAATATAATGGTATTGAACTTGATTTTAGGTGTTATATATTTTTTTCCCCAACATAATTACAATATAAGATACCATTAAAAGAATCAAAATTTGATAGATCCTTTTAAGAGCCAACACATAGAAGTGCCCATGATGCCAGTAACTTTTTATACTAGTAAACAATACAATAGAGTAAGTGCTCCCACATTACCTTTGCCATTGTTATAACACAATCACAATTTTTTATCACAAAATATTTATGGAGTGATGAATAGGAGATCCTTCTGAAAACCAAATTATTTGTTGTCAAAATCCAATGTTTTGATAATCATTTATTTACATGAGATATTATGAAAGTGTAGAAATTATCTTACAACTATAAAATTATTTAAATTTATTCATATACAACATATAATATATTGTACAATATAATTCATGTTTTCAATTTATGTACAATTGCAACACTCAATTATTTTTTTGAATTAATAACTAGTGTAATAAACTTTTTTCCATCCAACTATTTACAATATTCTTCAAAACATCACATAGGTTTTTCTTCCATCTCACTACACTCCATAAAACCTCAATCAACTCTAGATGATGCACATGTTGGATGACATAACTTAGGATGGATGTATAAGCACATATTGGATAATCCAACTTAGGATGGGTAATTCAATTTATGGAAGTATATACGAATATAGAAAACCATGACACTCCTAATAATAGCTTTTCCAAGTTATTATTTTTTGTTTCTAGAACTTCCTTTTTTACTTTTGTATGCACTTCTCTGTTTTCGAATTGCTTTTCTTATTTTATCTAGTTTTTTGCATCTATTTTTCCAAATTAAACATTATTTTTCCAGCATTCTCCTCCTTAATGCTTAATATTTTTTATTTTAATTTCTTGAATAAAACCCTCTCTTCAACTTTCTATTGCACATAGGCATTCATTGTTGTTGTTTTTCTTTTTTTTATCATAGTTGTAATCCTTGAGTCAACCAAAAGTGTCCTTATGGAACCTTCTCATCCTTTTGGATTGCATGGATAATGAGTTGTAACCACTATGTTTAATAGAGTAAATTTTTGCTTACAAAATTGATTTTGTTGTTTTTGCATCAAATATTCATCTTTCTTCTCTCATGTGTGGGATCTTACATCTACCATACATAACCTTCATCCATCAATCCTCATCACTCTCATTTCTCTTTTGTGAAAATTCCTATTGCTACTCTTTCTCTTTTGGGACTCATCTTATTGTTTTTATGTTCTTCAACTTTATTACTTAATCTCTCGTACCTTGTTAAGGGTTTGGATCAACTAAGGACTTGAATATAGGACCTCCATTTATTGAGGTTGCTCCACCAATAATCATTTGGTTCCTTCTTGAGCAAGTCTACAATATTGATATAGGATTACTTCTATTCATTGCTCCAAAATCGCTCCTAATCCACTATAGGAGTGTTTGTGACTCCTTTAATTTACCTTCTTGCTTCAACACTCTTCATCAATTTTATTACTTTAGATCTCATACCTTGTTAAAAGTATGGACTAGCTAGAACTTGAATCTAGGACCTTTATCTGTGAGGTTCCTTTGCTAATGATATTTTGGACCCTTCTCGAACCAACATGCATTCAATCATAAGTTTACTTCTAATCATTCTTTTTATATGAGATGTTATGGAAACATAGAAATTTTTTCATAACTATGAAAGCATCTAATTTCATTCATATGCTCAATTTGGGTGCAACTATACCACATTACATTGAATTAATAATCATTATGGCAGATTTGCTACCATCCAACTCTATACAGTATTCTTCAATTCATCACATAAGCTTTGTTGTCATCTTACTATACTCCATACAATCTAATCCAACTCTTGATGATGCATATGTTAGATGATCCACCTAAAGGATGGATGGATAATTCAAGTGGTGGAGGATAGTCTAATATATAGAATCATGAAACTCCTAATAACTTTTCAAGTTGTTCTTTTCTACTTATAAATTTTCATTTTTACTTTTACATGCATTTTTCTACTTTTCAATTGTCTTTCTAACACTTTTGTTTTTTTTAATTTAACATTTTGCATGTACTTTTCCATATTAAGCATTACTTTTTCTACCAAACCATATCATAATAAAGTTTAAGGCTTTTCCAATCACAAAGAGAATTTTTTTTTGCAATCACACATATATATTTGGAAGTGTATATCATTATACCTTGAAGGCCATAGAGACGACAGTGTACTCTGATCATCTTTGTGGTGGCTGCCAATTCCACCATGTAAATAATTAAATTAAAAAAAAAACTACATTTTGACATGGACAAAAGTAAATAAGAATTGTTAAAACATATAACAACATTATTTATAAAAAATGTCTTCATCAAAAATAAAAAATTATAATAATCCAAATTACTATTTGTATTCCTACCATCATTTTTAACACTTTCTAATTTAAACACTTACAGTAAAAAAATCCAGATTTTTGTGGAGATTAATACCATCCGGAAGCTGTCTACAAGAATAGATTACTCCAAGGAAATACATAATGACAAGATATTTTATATTACTTTAGATACCATAGAGTGAAATGATTCGGTGAAGAAACATAGATAACCGCCACTAAACTGACCACAGGAGAGATGAAATCCAAACTATAACACCGAAATAATTGACCTAACAGCAACAAAGATAACCACCACTAAACTGACCACAGGACAGATGAAATCCAAACTATAACACCGAAATAATTGACCTAACAGTAACAAGTCAATCTTATGGTCGGCCATTGTTGACCGGTTTGCATGTTTTCATTTTCGCTGAAAAGACTATTCTATGAACCACGTACAATCAATCTCGATCGATAACGGCATACATTGTATTCTCATGTTCCAATTTATTTGATGCGTTCCGTCAACTTGCCGTCTAAGTTGATTAAACACTGATTACAACGCCATTTAACTTTTAATCGTAAATGTGGATTTATCTATCCCAGTCTTCATACCATAAAAGAAATCTATATATTATCGGGGAGGTGTGCAAAATATGCATGCAACAATGGAAGGAAAAACGGCAAGTCTTAGCGGCAAAAAGGTGCCGAAACCATAACTTCAAGCAACACGAGCGTATATTATTTGTTGATGGTATGAGCATATATTATTCTTTCTGATATTGAGCGTAAAGAATTTGGGTGCAACTGCACCTTTTAAGTTCTAATAAATTAATTGAATGTTCTAATTACATCTAATTATACAGACATATAAATTATAATATGAAATATTTTTATCTTGTGTATAAATAAATTTACATATAATTTATAAAAAGAATTTGATTGTCTAATTTATCGTATCAATTATTAACACTAACTCTGAAATGAATTGTCAGGATCATAATACCAATTTATTATTATCTTAACAATTGATATCGAGCATATGACGCTGACATACAATCAATACAATCAATGTCGATCGATTCTCAATACTCCTAATGGCATATAGTTCTTTCTTGTGTTCCACGTAATTAGATGCGCTAGTCAACAATTTGCCGTTGATAGTACAAGAATCTATTCATGATTAAAATAGATCAGGCACTTATCACAACACCCATTTAACATTTACTTGTAAATCTGGATCCATCTATGCCAATCTTCAAACCTTAAAGAAATATATATATTATAGCGAAGATGTGCAAAATATGCATGCAACACATGCAAGGAAAAATGGCAAGTCTTAGCCGTAAAAATATGCCGAAACCATCAAGGACTATAGAAGATCTTGCAAATCACCTTCCTACTGGAACCCTTCTCATATTCCAGATCATGAGTCCTCTCTTCTCCAACAATGGTCAATGTTCTGCCTTCAACCGTGTGCCGATGGGAGTCCTTGTGGGTTTGTGTGGCATCTTCTGCATGCTTGCATGCCTTACTGATAGTCACCAATTTCCTGATGGAAGTGTCCACTACGGCTGGGTAACCAACAAGGGGCTGAAGCCCTTCGAACATTCTGAAATCCCCATAGAAGACGAGAACTATAAACTTCGTTTCCGAGATTTTGTGCATATTATTATGTCAGCCCTCTTATTCTTTTCCATTACTCTGATGGACCAAAACACTGTGAATTGTTTCTACTACGGACTTGAAGAGCGACATCGGCAAGTGCTGAGTGTGATTCCAGTGGGCGTAGGAGCCCTCTGCACTGCGGTTTTCACAGTCTTCCCGACCCAACGACGTGGCATTGGATGCTCTCCCAAAAGACCTACTGATGGTAGATAAACATTTATGTTTTAATTGCTAATTTCGAATTTTTCAGTATGCAAGTTGAAAATCTCTTTCGATCATAATACGGTATTTGCTAATCTTGTTAATTTACATGTTTATTGACTCTGCCAAACTTATTACCAAGTAGAATCTTATCTAGTCTTACAAAGTTATTTGTAGCATAAACACTTTGTTGTAGGACGTATATACTCGAAAAAGAAAACTTGTTAATAACTCAAGAAACATGTACAGAGCTGAAGAAAGAACAAGATTCATCGCAGAATTTTAATACCGCGGATATGAAGCAGCTGAAGAAAGAACAAGATTCATCGCAGAATTTTAATACCACGGATATGAAGCAGCTAGCTCAACGTGCTCTTGATGATTACACCAAAAAGGCCAGTAATTCTTTCCACACGAGATTCATCTATTACATATTTATTAGATATCTAAAATCCCACTACTGATATAAATTCTTGATTGTGTTTGTCACAGAATACTGGTGTTCCTTTGAAATTGTCTGATGTGGTTTTTGCAACGACGCCAGCGTCCATGTATTATCTTCTAATTGAAGTTTTGGAAGGTCGAAAGCTTTTCCAAGCTACTGTGTGGGTGGACCCATCTCAAAATTCTCCGCAGGTTCTAGACGTCAAACCCATCTTCAAACCTCCCAAAACCTCGGTCACCCAGGTATCTCTAAGTTATATATATATATGGCGCTGCTTGCTATTTTAAAAAAATACGAGAAATAAATTATATAGAAAGTACTGGTTATCTTCTCAATAGTATATTTTGATAATTTTGGATTGGCAGGATAAGGAAACGTGGACCATAAATATGTTCTCGCCAGATGATGAGATCGAGGAATTGAAGGGTGTTCTGTAGTTAATTCTAAAACTGCAAACAAGGGGAGCGTATATTATATGTCTTATAGTGTGTGTACGACTTCACCTTTAGACGCAGAACTTATATGCTTGTAATTATTTCTAATGTTTTATCTGTTAAGACATATATATTGAGCAAACTTAAAGCTCCTAAGTCGGAGGTCGAGCAGCCCACATAGGCCCACACGGCTGATCTAACCGAATTCTCACCATACCCAACACCCCGACTTAATCGATAAGCTTATAAATATATTGTAATATGCTCTTCGACTGAAATCCAATACAAATTTAGCGGTGCATCAAATCCTGATGATCTAGTGCGATGAAAGTAGATTAAGATATTATAAATTTGTCGTTCTACTTGATTTGATGTATGTATTAATATATTTGTTGTACGTGTGATGTGAAAACTATGTATTAATAATTATTAAAATAAAATAAAACAAAATAAAATAAAATGGTTAATTTTTTTATTTGTTAATTATAAATTTATTATGATCAAATAAAATGTTTTTCAATTAATTGAGTGATAGATTTATTTGTTTTAATTTAATTTTATTTCAATAGTATAATATTGTTTAAAATATAAAATGTAAAGTTAAATGATACATTTCTTTTATATTATTCTTTAGTCATTCAAGTTATAGAGTTTGAATCAATACTATCCATGAAAAGGATACTAGATGGTTAATATTACAAAACCCAAAAGATAAGATTACCTAAGATTTACAACATATTATTTAGAATTTAAAGTTGGAAAATTGTTGTTGACATACTTAGCTATTTATTTGTCTAATAAAAGAAAGAAAAAGATATGGGATGTAATTTTTATTAGAATGAAATCTTGCTTGACAAATTCTAAAGGTATGTTCTAGGGAAGGCTTCAACTCATAAAAACTATGTTCTAATCTATTTCTATTTAAGTTTCATCACTTTGTAAAAAGGGGGTATCCTTTGGTAAGTGGGATAGGGTCTGTGACAAAAGAATATTAGAAGGGCAAGATTGTGAATTCTAGAGTTTTGAGTTTATAGTTGGGGTAAAACATGGTCAAATATGATTCAAAGATCAAGGAAAGAGTTATGAAAACTTGTCAATTTGAAAATATATAAAGTTATATCAATATAATAAAATTGCTAAGGGAATTGACACTGACTAAGGTTTAAACAACATGGATCTTCATATCCTAGAGTTTGCAATTGATTAAGAAATGTATTAGGTTGTTTTTCAACTAGGAGGATTCTACAAAGTTCTAGTGTAATACTTAGTTGAAGCCTTATCCTCTTATTTCTAGTCAAAAATGGCAACCATTAGCTTGAGAATGTTTAGGTCCTAAAGTTTCAAAGGTCAAGAATCATATTGATGTAAACAACAATTCTAGATCATGGAATTTTATTACCAACTTGATTGAGGGATATGAAATCAAGAAAATAGTGGATTACCTTCAAATCATGCTCCAAAAGTTTTATTTACCTATTTTTTATATGGACGGATGAGTTGTTATAGAATATATCAAAACATAGAAATCTCAAGGACACATGGGGATAACAACTCTTCTTAAAGGTTTTTTCCTCATCACTTTCTCAAACCATGAGGATTGTGTTAAAAATTTGTTGGGTGGACCTTGGTTTTTTTTGGAAGAATGAGTCTTATTTTAAGAAGATAAAAATCAAGTTTCAATCCAAATATTGAAAATATAAATCTCACCCTAGTTTGGGTAAGACTTCTAGGATTACCTATAGAAGTTTGAGATAAATATACAATTGAGAGAATTATGATAGGTTAGATTAGATTTTAGGCTTTGACTCAACAACTAAATCTGAACTAGGCTAAACTTTTCTAGATTTTTTATCAATACTTTTATGGGGAAAAATTTGCCAATGTTTATAAGACTTATGTTTAAATTTAGGTTCTATGAAAAACATATTGAATATTAAAACTTGTTGGATCTATGCAAAGTGTGCAATAAATTTGGACATTTAGCTAAAAATTATTCTTTGAAGAAAATATTGAATGAAATTTGAAGAAAGAAAACAAATATGGACAAAGAGAAAGATAAGAAATATGAGAAAGCCATGGGAAAAACCCCTTATATGGCAAGTACTAAGAAATTTTCTTAGGATGAGGAGTAGGAAGAATGAGAAATAGCACAAAAATTTGAGAATAAACCATATGTGGAGAAATAAATAGTTTTTCAACATGATGGTCCAGTAGAAACTGAAATCCAAGATCAAGAAGATAAGGTTAATTATATGTAAAATTCTAAGAAGATATTAATTCAAGAGAAATTTAGCATAGGATAAAATCAACAAATGGAAGGCAGCCCTTTCCAAGGTCTAGATAAATCAAAATAAGGTTTAAAAATATTGTATGACTCTAAGGAGGTGACCCCTTAATATTTTGATGTTCTCCATATTTCCCTCACAAAGCCTTTGGTTAAACCTCTAGGTAATAAAAATGAGAAAACTCAAGAAGCACAACAACTGTAAGAAGCAAGACTAGATGAGAAAAACCTAAATCAAATAAAGTCATAAGTAGAGAAATTACTAAGAATATAGCAAATGGAACACAAAGCATTTTATATCCAAGTGGATAAAAATCCTCGATCCAAGGTAAAAAATAAATATCATATCTTGGAATGTAAAGAGAATGAATACGCCTTCCAAGAAATGGATAATTAAAAATATTAGGAAAGATAATTATTCGAACATTCTTCTTCTATAAGAGACTAATATTGATAGCAAGAATATTTTAGTAGTTAAGAATAATATCTATAAAGAGGTGTACTATGTAGCTAGAACAAAAAATGGAGTCTCAAGAGGTATTTGGATTATATGGTATTTGATTGATAAGAGTTGTACTCAAAATACTGAAAGACATATATTAGTTGCTTTCTTCTCTAAAGTATCAAACTTCCATTGGGTTTTAACTAATATTTATCCTCCTAATTGTCTCATAAGTAGGAGAGCACTATGGAAAGATTTAAAATATATTAAGTAGAATACCAATGATCTTCCATAGGTGCTAGTAGATGATTTTAACACTACCCACTCCCATAGTAATAAAAAAAAAGGGGGAAATTAGGATTTTAATAATAGTATGAAATAATTTAGCAATTGCATTGGTCGTTGTGGTCTTGTGGACATGGAACTAAAAGAAACTAAATAGACTTAGTCTAATAGAAGGATTGGAGACAACCTGATTGCGAATAGATTGGATAGATTTTTGGTGTCTCATGACTAGTTTAAGAGGAATAGTAATTCTTCTCTCTCTCTTTGCTCTTCCAAAAATTAGATGTAATCACAATATGTTGGTTCTTAACATAGAATAAATAAAAAATGGTAAGAACTCATGTGGATTTTTCACATAGGATTAGAGGAAAAAATTAAGGAATGGTGGAATTGTGAAGTTTTTGGAACAGGTATGTTCAAAGTGGCAAAAAAAATAAGAAATTTAAAAACAATATTAAAATATGCAATATGAATATTTGCAGTAACGTTTTGCAGCACAATAATGTTTGATGATTAGGAATTATTGTGTGATTAGGAATTGTTTGAATTACTATGTGCATGGAAATGTGAAGATATTATAGATACATAACAATGGAGATTAGTAGGATGCATTGGTGGAGCTACAATAATTTACAATTGCAATTAGAAATAAAGACCTCTCGTGGTATGTTATTCAGTGATTTAGTGTAGTAATGCTTTCAAGGGATTATAGGCATGTGTATCTATAGGTACTTCTAGGTTGTAGCCTATGTAAAAATAAGGTCTCATGACTATGTATTCTAGTTTTTGTTTGATAAAATTTAATCATTTTTCGTCAAAAATAAATAAATTAATCAAGCATATATTATCTTTATGGAAAAAATGTCTTTAATTATAAATTTATTATATTTTCATTAAAATGTATGTTATACAACACATATACTTGCATATTTAATTAATTACAAATAATTTTAAAGTCTTTTAAATTAACTTAGTAATTATATTAGATTTGATAGGAATATCTTATGGTGAGACATAAACTTATGTAATTAAATGCTCTAAAAAATAAATAAACAAAATTAGATATAATTTTTGTGCATATTCATACTTCAATATTTGTGGTACCCCAAATAGGATGTCCAATGTTCAAATTCAAATGGAATAGGATATGTGTGTCCTATAGGATGATAGTTTTCTTCAATGCATAATAAACCTAGAGGTGTGTAGGATAGTATCAAGGTTTTGATAAGGTTCAAATTCAAAGGGGTAAGATATGTATAGCCTCTTCCTATAAATAATAAACTTAGAAGAATGTGGGATAATATAATATGTAATATTCATGTTAACAATTAATTTACTTTTACTAAAAATAAAAGAAATCAAAAAATTCAAATAACAATTGGCCTTCTATAGTTCAATATTCCTACTTTATAATTTATTGTCACCTTAAATAATTACATATTTATTTAATTTAAAATATTGATATATTAATTAAGTTAAAAAGTTAAAATATTGTGATTTAGACTATAATAATTTAATTTTTGTACTCCCAAAGGTTTCCCTTGTAAGAATTTTTGGCCATTTGAGGCTCTCCCTAATCCCACAACATTCCTTTGGTTAGTAGTTCAATGTAATATTCTTACAAGATAGAGTTTACAATAAACAGAGGATATCATAAACATTTTATATGTGCCTTGTGTGAGAAACATTTACTCACTCCATTTAGGGTAAAATATGAGAATATATTTGGTAGTCCATAAACATTGAAAGTGTTGATGAAATGTTGGATTAATTATTTGAAAGCTAAAACATTTATATGAAGGATTGGATTTGTTGGAATTTATTTTAAAGGAATAGGAAAATTTTGAAAAGTAAATCTCAAAATCAAGTCCAAATTTGGAATCATACTATTGCCTCTCTTATAATTTTTTTATAGATATGGTGTTTATCATGTGAAGTCTCAAGTGCTAAAACAAGTTGTAACCACTTGGTTATAGAGTTTTGAATATACATGAAAGAGTCTTATGTGACAATGGTAATAAAACAAAGGATTTGCTTCAATCTATCTATTGTAAAATAGAAATGTCCAAAAATTGAGTTTATTAAATTAATTTTGATGATGTTACCAAAGAAAATAAACGTGTTTTTTTTTAAAATAAAGATAAATTTGTCCTCATTTACTCAAAATCATATGAAACTTCAATAAACAACTATGTAAAGGCTAGGACACTTCTTACAAGAATTAAAAGCGCAATTGAAAAGGAATGGAAATATATTTCAATTTAAGGGGATTTACAAATTATAATTAATGTTATCAACAAAAATGTTTTTGAATGTGAGAATTGGAAAAAATAATATTAGCCATGGTGTTCATCATCTATTCTTGGATGCAATCTCTTGCAAATGCAAGCATATCTATAGACAAGGGAATTAGGTAACAAATGATTTAACTAATTGAAGTGTTATTTACATTTTGGTGAAATTCAAAATTTAGAACGCAATTGACTAGGTGAGATTTTTTTTTTTAATTAAAATAATGTCAAGCAGTTTGGAAATATAACACTTTCAAGAAGATGAAAAACATATATATATATATATATATATATATATATATATATATATATATATATTTTTTTTTTTTTTTGATAAAATATTTTTTAAATAAATGTAACAATAAATAAAATATTATATAACTTATTAAAAAAACCAAAATATAATATAAAAAGTTTAAACTTTTATGCGTTGAATTCATCTAACATTAATTTTAAGAGAAGACGTTAATGCGAGGACGACATAAAAATGACGTGAAAACGTAATATTGTAAGCCTTGTCAATCTATCTTTCTCAGATAGGATTATATTGAATTGAATCGTGTACAACCTTCAGCAAAGAGCTATATAATCTGCATATTCTATTTAAAGCCAAACAACAAGGGACCTGAAAATTTGTTTACCCAATATCACTGAACAGCATGCAGGACTGCGTATAACGTGTTTTCTATAAATGACACGTGTAACACTCCATCTGCCACTCGCTTTATCGATCAAAGGTTTTACACAGAGCAATTATTGACGATGATGATGATAAGGTTTGACACGCCAAATGATGATGGCAACGTGCAATAAGTAATAATTCAATATATTTTTATGTATACACATCCTTTTAAATATATATTTGCTTTAAATATATATATTTGTTTTTCTTAACAAACTAAGGAATTAACTTTTGTTTTTTATTATTTAATAAAAATTTTAACCATGCAAACCTTTTACATAAATAATTTTAACTACTAATTTTATTTTTATATCACATCATAATAAATTTCAATAAAATCATCTAATAAAAGCTGAAAATTCAGGATACCATCTTAATCCACACCATATATTAATGTTAATCTGGTGGCCCTATAATTTCACGAATTCCTTATCTTTCATAACATATATTCATGTCAATCTGGTGGTACATGATTCCTGACGGACTCCTTATCTTCCCATTTTGGTGAATTAACATTCTATCAATCTCCACAAACCAATAACCCTTTAATCATCTGGACAATGTCCCTCTTGAGAATTGATATTCTGTGTATTTAAAAAAAATCTCTAATAATATATAATAATATTTTTAAAAATCTCAATTTTTTGATTTTTTTATAATATCTTTCTTGACATAACATTCCGATGTAAGTGACATGAAGACAAGCACTCTACTACAATTTAGATTATACTTGCAATTATTTGCCATCTAGCGTATTAACAGTCTTGGCATTGTTGACTTTAATTTGATCCCTTAACGTTCAATGCTGACAACCTCATTAAACTTTATGATTCTTCAGTGCCAACCATCATGTACGGCAAGCATTTCATAAATTAAAGATGAAGAATAAGCAATCATTTGCTAATAATGAAGCATGATAACAGTCTCTTTCTTTATTAACTTTGATTTAAAATCTTGGCTCCCTCAAACATTATTTACAGTAATGATCAATTAATACCATTAAATTTAAAGAAGATCGATCCATGAGGTGAACTTATAGATTAAATAATCATTTGCTGCTAATCGAGTATATAAGTTTCTCTGTATTGACTTTGGTTTGAACCGCTGCCCCACGTTGAAAACCTGGCTAATTTTATCTAGAGTAAACAATCACGTCTCCATACAATTATCTGTCAGCAGATCACCACCAAGGCACCCCTTAGAAGGCTGTAAAAAGAAACAAGGAAACTCCATTGTCAGTGTTCACATGTAGATTACTGCACTTTGTAGCACACATATTCTTAAAACAAAAGTCTATGGACTCCGGATCTTATAAAATCTAGGTTTGAACAAATCATGTAGTTGTTAAAATAATTGCAGCACTTATGTTGTAGCACACATATTCTTAAAACAAAAGTCTATGGACTCCAGATCTTATAAAATCTAGGTTTGAACAAATCATGTAGTCGTTAAAATAATTGCAGCCCTTTACACAAGTGCAACTATGCAACCATTAATACAAGTGCGACATTAACACTCAAATATAGTCCTTAAAATAATTGTAGTCCTTAACACAAGTGCAGCCTTTAGCATAAGTTCAACTATGCAACCATTAATACAAGTGCAACATTAACACACAAATGCATTTCTTAAACAATTGCAACCTTTAATATGAATGCAGCCTTTAGCACAAGTGCAACCATGCAACCATTAATACAAGTGCAACATTAACACACAAATGTAGTCCTTAAAACAATTGTAGCCCTTAACACAAGTGCAGCCTTTAGCACAAGTGCAACCATGCAACCATTAATACAAGTGCAACATTAACACACAAGTGCAGTCCTTATGTAAGATTATTCAATAGAATATAATATTAAGAAATGCAGTAGCATTCAAGCCTAAAATATCTAATAAAATGCAATAATGTTTGAGATTATCCCACAATATTTAAACCCCTAAAAAAAAATGTAGCAATTTTTAGGATTATCCAGCAATATTTAAACCCCTAAAAATGTAGCAAATTTTCAGATTACCCAACAACATTTTAATCCTTAAAAATGTAGCAACATCACGCGTATAATCCCCAATAAATTGCAGCAATTTTTAAACCATGAAAAAGCAACAATGAAACAATGTATTCAAAAGCCCTTTCACAATTATTTCCAAGAAAAATTGCAGCAATAACCTCAAGTATTTCAAAACCCTTTCTTGCTTTATTTTCAAGAAATATTGCAACAATCAACTAAAGCATTTCAAAACCCTTTTCATGCTTTATTTTCAAAAAAATATTGCAGCAATAAACAAGCATTTCTAATCCCTGTCATGCCTTATATTATAAAAATATTGTAGCAAAAAACTAAAGTAATTCAAAACCCTTTTCATGCTTTATTGAGCACAATATAATGGTTATTAAAAGTAGAGGATTAATATGTAAGTTCCATAGATCCTAGACAACGTTTTTGGAGATTCAAACTTGGATCAAGCCAAAGTGGGGATTGACTTCAAATTATTTTGTGAATTTTATTTCTAAAGGTTTTTTCTTTATCATCTTTTCTAGTTCAAAAATCATGTATAAAATAATGGATGATGGCCTTTAGGAGTTGATACTCCCTTTATTTAAGACAATATAGTGAGATTTTTTTATTGAGATAGAAACCATTAAAAACAGTATAATGTAGGTAAGGCTTTTCAAAATTCCATATCAACTTATCAATAGGATATTTTGAATAATATAAGAAATTCTCTAGGAAATTCATCAAGGAAGGACTTTTGATACTTTTGAGGTTATTCCATGCACTTTATATGCTTTATAGCAAGACAACACTAAAACTAATAAGTCTTACTATGAGTAGTCTGAGAATATTGAAGAGATTTATGAAGATGAAAGTATTAGTGAGAATGAAAAAATACAATAATACCCAAGAAGCAAAAATAAAGAGAAAAAGAAACAGAAAGGGATATTGATATAAGAAAATAAAAATAAATATTAAGTGTTAACAAGAAGTGGGGTTAAACCAACAAATTAAAAAAAAAATAACAGTGAAAATAATATCATGGAATATTAGGGGCATGAATAAGAACCTAACAAAAGGTATTTAGAAATTTTTAGGTTGTTATAGACAAGATATGGAAACAAGGCAACATATGTTTTAGCCATTCACAATTTTTAATTCCTTCTTGACAAATTTAAATTTTAGAAGGCATCTATATGAGTGAGATTTTATCACTTAATAAAATTGATATAAAGGAGTTAAATGTGGAAATTGAGAAGTTTGAGGAATATGGTGAATATCTTTGATAGAAAGGTAAATGAAGAATATCTCTGATAGAAAGGTAAGTTGTATATGGTTTAATTAACTTGATACAAATGTAATTAAAGCAATCTAAAGTTTCATTTTGTAAATGGGAGTGGTCCCAAATAGAAGCCACATATAGCTTATTATTTATGTGTGTGTGTACATGAAAAAAATATTTGATATAGAGGCAAGTTGTATATGGTTTAATTAAATTTATAGAAATGTGATGAGAGCAATGTAATATTTTTTTTTTTGTAATGGGAGTGGTTCCCAATAAAATATTATATTACCCTCATTAAATTTACATAAGGTTAACTAAACCATATATGACTTGCCTTTCTAATTCATATATATATGAGCACAATCAACATATTACCAAATAAAAAAAAAATATGAATCTTAGATAAGCATCACATGATATGAAATGTTTCCTTAGACATCAAATAGTCTCACTAACAAAGTAAATAAAACTTTCCAACCAATGAAAAAATTGTTGATTTCAAGGGTTTAAATACCCAAACTTTAAGTAATATTAGGTCAATTGTAACCTTCCCCAGTATTACATGGATTTTTTTTTGTATTTATTATATTATTATCTAAGTCATTGATCAATAAGTTATTAAAAGAATCTCCATGTGGTTTTCTTATAGAGGAGTATCCAAGTAAGTCCAAGGTTGCACTTTACAGGAATCAATGTGGTCAATTTCTATCCCATGGATAGGAATGGCCAACCCATATAATTAGCTGCAAGTAAGTTTCTTTACCTCACAATTGGGAATTCTCCTATCTAAAATAGGAATACAATTTTCCCTACTAGCTTAATTCCACATTAAGGTAGACTTATGTTAGGTCTCTTTCAAACCGTACATTAGGCATATACCTTGAGGATTAACGTGTTCCTCATTAAGGATAGAATAATTAATCATGCAATGCTTAACTTTCTCAAATAAAAAATGGGTATCTAAGGGGGTTATCACACAAACCCTCATATACCTTTTAATGTCTATCAGTGTACCTTAATCTATTCAACTATAATCTCTATGATATGAGATAATATTCAAATTCTCCCTTATGATCATTCTTATGGTTAGTCACTAAAGATACGTCTTTAAGTGTTATACAATATTTATCCTTTATATTTTAATTAGGGTTAATTTATGTCATCTAAACACAATTTTTAATCCTCTTTTAAAGATCCAAGTCCTAATATATGATAACTTCATGCCATAATATAACTTTAAGTTGTTTCCTATAATTCCTTGTAACTGAGAATCTCAAAGTAATTTAATTCCTCTATATCAATTTGCAATCATCATCAATAGAAGGATTATTACAATAAAGGAGACCCTATATTAAAAATGCCTTGTTACAACATAATATACATATCAAATGGAAGCCGAATGAATCCAATATTTGCTCAACTCTACTCGAGTCCACCAATACTAGATTATTGATATTTTGGGATCAGGACAACCGATTACATGTATATGAAAATGCATTCTACGAAATAAGTAGAATGTAACAATTCCCAATTAGATGCAACTAAACACAATATATTCCTCATAATGTAATTGTCTAAAGCATTCCAATAGTCAAAGAGAAGACAGGGTAATTATCCAAGGGAGGTCCCAGGTTCAAATCTCCACCCTACCAAAAAGCTGAATTGGGTATCTAAAATCCAATTGATAATGTTGGTGCGGGCAGGGTTGGGTGCGACCCCGGGTGACTTTGACGGTGTAGAACCCCCTGTTCATGGTCTCTTAGACCAAGGCAGCCCCGCAAGGGGTTTTTCGCTTTAAAAAAAAAAAAAAATCTCATACTTTCCTAAGAATGAAATCCACATTTTCATCCTATATAATTTCTCCACAAAGATATACCTTTGAAACAAATATTATTACATTCCACTATAGTTAATGATTTTCAAAGAGAATTCCATAAATTTATTCAAGAATGGAATATTTTCATGCACAAAATAAGCAATACCATTACAAGTAACTCATATTTCTATTACCCAGAAATAGCATTTAAAATAATGGATTCGCTTATAGAGTCACATATCATTCCATAAGTTTATTTCATAATCTATCACTAGATCATATTCTAGATTTGTTTCATAATTAAACCTCAAGGTCACACTATAGTTATTTCATAAATATATCTACTAATTTTTCTTGTAGTCTATAGTTTTCCATAAATTTAGTTTATCTCTTGATCTATCAACAAGCTCATACTATAGTTTACAAGTCTAGCTACAAACAATCTTGCAATCCATAAACAATATTACTCAAGTTCAACTATAACTTGTCTCGTAATCAACCATCAATATTACACTATAGATTAATAAACTTAGCCTCAAATCTATCTCACGAAACACACTATAGATTTACAAAATTAGCAATATATTTGTTAACTAATATTTCGTCGAGATTAAACTATAGTTTCTGATAAAATGTCTCTTAGTCTTTCAACATGACTATTTCTATTTCTTTCACATATTTGTCCCAAAATATCTATACAACAAATTACTAAGGTAAACTCAAATTTTCTCCACAATCTTACCCCAAGGATTTTTTACAAAACTAAACGAAGTTTTACACAAAGTTTATCATAGTTTTGTTTCACAATTTGTCCCCTAAGTTATTATTTAAGAATTTGTTTAGTTCATACAAATTACCCCTAAAATATATGTCATGTTTTTTTTAGAATAATTCATTACATGCTACACAAATTTTATCCTTCAAATTTGTCTCATAAACTTCAACATAATTCATTAAAATTTCACAAATTTTATCCCTAAATTTTGTTTCCGAATTCATTAAGGATACATAAATTTTATCCCAAAAAATTTATCTCAAAATTCATTAAGGATACACAAATTTTATCCCCAAAAATTTATGTCAGAATTCATTAAGGATACACAAATTTTATCCCTAAAAATTTGACCCTTAATATTTAGTAAATATTGTTTCATAATCTCTTGGACGAGTTTCACTATTTTGTATCAATTTGATAAAGATATTATTTTACCAAATTTTTATTAGCAAATTAAATAGCCTAATATGAGTTCGAGTAGGTTTACCCAAATCCTATCGACATCAGCAATCCATGATTTAGTCCATCTAGTGAAGGAAATACAACATAGCCAACTAACCCCAAGTTCATATTGACCAGTAGTCAACTATCATCTCTAGCCTCTATAGCTTGATAGCTGGTGTGTGCTAGCCTCAACCGTGACCAGTGGTCACCTACCAAACAATGGGTATTTCTTATTAAACTCATCCACAGGATTTCATGGAAGATATGTGAGATTACAGACCCTATCATTCGATAACGATGAACACACTGAGACCATGAAGCTAGGGAGATGATATTGGGTGTTATAAAATGCCACTCACTAAAATTGATAAGTAACATTCATGAATCATCTCTCTGTGAGAACTCAGATGTAGATGATCAGCTTCAAATGTGAGATGATAATATAGAGGACTCAACTCCTTTGGAGGAATTATCTAGTCGTCCAGCAGGTAGGGTGAACCGAAGGATGTACAACAGATATAGATATATTATAGGGTTATTTCCAAATGAGTTTACTCATTAATTCAATATTTTATCATACCAGTGAACAGAGGGTTAAATTACCTATGAATTTATTTGGGTTTGAAGCAATCCATCATCTCGAATGAAAGCAAACTAGTTTATTAAATTATTTTTGACAAAATCTAATAGATGCAAGCATGATGGTAGAAGAGGGAGATCAACAACATTCCATACTGATGATATCATGGGGAGGGTTAAGATATAAGAGTGCCTTAACACTTTTAGTTAATATCCACCAGATGGTGATCGAGAGGGTTCCACTGATGGTGCTAGTTTATGATATTTTGATCTAGACCTTACTATTGCATAGGGTTTCTAGGGTCGTTTAACCAGTTTTTAACCAAGTAACATAACTACTAAGACTAAGTTACCTTTATAGACCTCAAATGCATTCAAATAAATTTTATGCCTAATAAGTGACACACGACCTTCCTATTAGACCTTACATATGGTAAAATTTAGTTTATAGAACTCCAACTATATATATATCATGAATTATAGCTAATACTGAAATGATTCACAAACTTGTAAGAAAATAAAAATTAAATTTACATGAATCACATTAAAATGAAAATAAATAGGGATATCCCTTCGACCTATAATATTTGCAAAAGTTCCAAACTTTTCTTCCTTTTCTTGTAAGCCCTCCTAGCCTTTTTCTCCCCCTCCTAATATCTCATGGTGGTTTTTTATAAGATTTTGGAGATGCCTTTTCAAATGGTGAAGGACAAGTTAGGTAATAACTTGTTTTAGGGGTCATTTGGAAGTGTAGACCCACTAAGGTGGTGATACATACAAGGAGGAGGAATAGTGTTTTAGAAGACCTAAGGACATGATGATGCATGTAAGGTGGAGTAATAGTGCCTTTGAAGACCCAATAAGGTTATGATCTATATAAAGTGAAGTAATAGTACCTTAGAAGATCCAAGGTGACTATATAATAATTTTTTTAATTCCTTATAGTGCCTTATGAGTCCAGATTCCTTTCCCATGGCACTTAGAGCCAAAATATTCCTTCCCTAAAATTTTTAACTCCTCATTAATATGCAAAACATACTAGTAATTTAATTCATATGTAATCCTCTTTGTTTTTATTATATATATTTTTCTTCTAACGTGCATTTTTCAAAAGCATTAAATAAATCATCACAATTTTCAAAACTCTACAAATTTCCAATACCTTCTAAGACTTCACAAAAATAAACATTAGTTTCCTTTTTCTTTGTCAAGCACAAGGGTTCGATCGAGGTGGGATGTGACATACTCCCCCCTTAGACTAAATACAGTCCCTTGTGTTACCATAGTTAGCAAGCATAAAACATTAATACATTTTAAAAACATAGCAAAGAAAACAAATAACCATAATTCTTTTAGCATTTTGCACTCACAAGAAGCCATGCAACCTCATTATTCCACACCATTATTTTATCTTGTGGATGGTCTCTTTAAGATAGACTCACTATCACCATCCAATCCAGGAGACTAGTCTCAAATATTATTTCTAATGGTGTAAACATGAGTAAATAATGCACTTACATGCAAGTAATAATATGTGTTACCCATGAGTTGTCTTCATCATCCTTTTCCTTCTTCCAATAGCTCATTCTTGGTGGTTGAGTAATTCCTTCTTCCTATGAGAAGAGCAACTTCTTCCACCCACGAGAACTCTTGGACTTGTGATGTAACAAAATATTAGCAATATCATATTCTTCAAGAAATAAATCATCTATACTACATGAACTAATATTGAATCATCCATCAATAACTACTTTGCATGGTGAAACCAATGAAGAACATAATCTTATACTGAGAGGGGGGTGAATAGTCTAAGATGAAACTTTTTACTTTTCAATCCAAATGATAAAAACAATAATATCAAAGCAATAAACAATTCATATATCATCACACACATGAGAGACATGATTTAACATGGTTCACCCAATGTGGATTACATCCATAGAGAAAATATTCCTTATAAATTTTCTCAATGAATCTTTTGGAAATTAAAATCCTATTACAATGTTTATGGACCTCTGTCCAAAGGATACACCAATCCCCTATGCTCAAGTTTATGGATCTCTATCCATAGGAGACCTCTGCCCACACTGCTCTGGTTTGTGGATATCTTTTCATAGGAGAAATCTATCCCCTCTGCTCTAGTTTGTGGATCTCTCTCCATAGGAGAACTCTATCCCCTCTACTCTGCTCAACTCTGATAAGCTTTACTCTAATATAATCTAATCACAACACTGATCCAATATGCTCATAGTACTATCTTAAACTTGCTCACAAGTCTACCTCTAAATTTCTCACAAGTCTACCTCAAACCTGCTCAAACATCTACCTCTAACCTACTCACAATTCAGCCTCAAACCCACTCAAAATTCTACCTCTAACCTAATCATAATATTTTCTCAATTATGCTCTAATACATGCTCATAACTACTTAAAAAATATTCTTAAAAAGATTTCACAAAGATGCAAAACATTTTATTCAAACCTAGCACAAGTAGTTCACAATATCTAGGAAAAATATCTCAAACTCTTTCAATAATATAAGCATAGATTATTCTCAAACTCCATCCCAAATATTTCCAAAAAAAATCCACAATGAGCACAAATCCTAACTCAAATGTTTCCAACAATGCATACCAAACAACCCTTTTATTTCCACCTTATGTTCCAAAACATTCACTTCAAAAAAATACTTTAAACAAAGAATTATGTGCTCATACCCCTTAACTTGCTCTTATGGAGATATGTCTTCAAAACCTGTCTCACAAACAACTAATTTTCTAGTGCCACTTCAAGGGTTAGAGTGCAAGATACTTTCTCAAAACATCCACATGATATTTCTTCTCAAAAATATATGCTCAATGAAATATGAAATTGATGTTCAATCACTCTTATTTTGTTATAAAAAATTAAGCATTAATACTCAACAAAAAATTTCATATATTCCTTTCACCATGCAAGAGTTATAATAAAATGTCAAGCAACTTATGAAACCTTATTACTCCTAATATTGCAAAATAAAATTCAACCCAACAAAACCACAAATTACACACATGAATTTTCTTATACACCTTATACCTCCTACTTAAAATAAAATATTTCAATGCACCTCAATCCTTCAACAAGACCATAACATCATTTATTTCATTCACCATACATAGAACTTATCAAAACTCCACACTATTCCCTTTTAATTCAAAAATAATAACACCACGTTGTCCTTTTAATCCAAACACCAAAAATAAAATAATCACCTTATGACTCCCTAAGAAAGTGCATACCTTAGCCTTAGTGAATAATTATTTAATCAAAAATTACTGCCCCCTTGTTGTAGCCATCATGATTCAAACTGGAACTGCTTGCTGTCTCGTGCTCTAGCTTTCGCTAGGCCACCGCATGGGCTAACCACCCACACAAAATTAAATTTACATGTTCAATGATTTATTCCCTATCTTCAACATGAAATATCTTTTCAACAAAAAAAAACTCCCTACCTCCATCGTGTCTCGAACCCTTGACCTCCCTGCTGTAACATCTTAGTACCAAGGGATCTACCATCTGGACTAGCTGCCCAGATGGGATTTATTTTTGCCATCACCACACCTTATCCCGAATTTAACCTCAAAAAGTATTTCTTCTTTGTCCTTTCTCCCATGTGACCATGAACAAAGTGCATATGACTTTCACAAATTTTGCACATTTATTGACCAAAATTTTTGCATACCATAACAACTTAACTTTACAATAAACTTTATGTCTTATATATGCATTTACCCTTTGAATATTCGATGTCAGTGCTTGGGGAGGTATTTATAATTTGCAACATTAGAATCCACACTAAACCTTTAAAATTATTATAATAATTAAATCTAAAGTAGATTTGAATATTATAACTTATATTTTTACCTTTGGGTCCATTTACTCATTTAATTTTTAATTATTATAATATTTTAAATATTCATAGATTTAAATATTATAATTTATTTTTCTCCTTTTGGGGCTTTTCTTTTGGATAAAGTCTTTGCCACCATAAAACATCTTCTTTTTTCTTTTGAAAGTGCCACCATGGTAAAACCATTAAACCTTTATTTTCCTTGACATAAATGATAAATAATGTCATCAACTTATGACATCAACGACAATAATATACTCAAAATTTCCAACAATCTCCCCATTTGTCATTGATGGTAACCCTTTCTAAAAATTCATTTTCAACCACTGGATTCCAAATCTTCTCCCCCTGAGAAACTGCTCCCCCTGATTGAATGCTCTCCCTTACTCAAATATCTCCCCCTTTCACATCAATGGCAAAGGGACTCCTTTGGGGCTAAAGATAAGACTCTTAGCTCAGCCCCCTCCCCACCTCCTCTCCTTGAGGTGATTAATTTTGGGGTGGGAGTAATACTACTCCTAATTTCATTCTAAGATACTCAAAAGTTTCCTTTGGAAGTGGCTTAGTGAAAATATTTGTAATTTGTTACTTTGTAGTAACATAATCTAATTTTACTTTATTATCCATCACCTGTTCTCTCAAAAAATGATATTTGATTGGAATGTACTTGATCCTTGAGTGCATCACTAGATTCTTTGAAATGTTTAACTTATATACAAGATGAAGGATGATCATGCTCTATTTTGAAGTCCTTTAAATTTTGATTCTTCCATAACACTTGTGTACAACAAGAAACCACTGTAATGTACTCTACCTCTGCTATGTATAAGGATACTGATGCTTTTTTCTTGCCTAGTCAAGATACTAAACAATCTCCAATAAAAAATGCTCCTCCACTTAAGCTTTTTCTATCATCAATACTGTCTGCCCAATCTGCATCTGTATATGATGTAATAGTAAAGTTATCACCTCTGGGATACGAATTTCCAAAATCCTTAGTCCCTTTTAAATACCTGAGAATTCTCTTTACTACCAGTACATGTGTTTCCTTTGGTGTTGCTTGAAATCTTACCACTAGTCCCATTGCCTGCATTATATTTGGTCTTATAGCTGTGACATATAGTAAGCTACCAATCATAGATCTATACAATGTTTGATTTACCTCAGGAGATTCATCATATTTACTCAACTTGCATTCTATAACCATGGAGGTACTTACTGGTTTTTAGTCCTCTAATTTGAATTTCTTCAGTATTTCTTTTATATACTTGGTTTGTGAGAGAAATACACCCTTCTCTGATTGTGAAATTTGTAATCCAAGAAAGAAGTAAAACTCACCAAGCATTGATATTTCAAATTCATTTTGCATACTCTGCAAATTTATGACACATATTATCATTATTACCTCCAAAAATGATATCATCCACATAAAAAACCACGATTAATAAGTTATTTCCTTCATTTTTGATGTATAAATTATTGTCAACTATTCCTTTTCTAAAACCTTGTTCCTTAAGATATGTATCTAACCTTGAATACAAAGCTCTAGGATATTGCTTTAGTCCATAAAGATCCTTCTTTAATCTGCATACATAATTTGGTTTATCAGTTAGGTTGAACCCCTCATGTTTCTCAATGTAGACCTCTTCTTCCAAGACGCCATTGAGAAAAGCTAAGTTTACATCGATTTTATATAATTTGAAGTTTTTAAAATTTAATAAATCTAAAAGCATCCTTATTGCCTCAAGTCATGCAATAGGAGCAAATGTTTCATCAAAATAAATCCCTTCAACTTGTGCATAACCTTTGCATACTAGTCTTGCTTTATTCCTGACTACCTGACCATCTTCATTTAACTTATTTTTGTAAATCCATTTAGTTCCAGTTACATTATTTTATCTTTTGGACATGGGACAAGTTCCCAAGTCTCACTTTTTTCTATTTTATCCAACTCCTCATCCATTGACTTGACCCAAAATTTATCTTCTCATTTTAGACAACAAAG
Source organism: Wollemia nobilis (assembly GCA_028583015.1). Classification (NCBI taxonomy): domain Eukaryota; kingdom Viridiplantae; phylum Streptophyta; class Pinopsida; order Araucariales; family Araucariaceae; genus Wollemia; species Wollemia nobilis. The sequence goes on from JAQPPZ010005356.1 coordinate 36,305, forward strand.
AAAGATTTGCATGTTCACTTGTTCCTATTATCTTCCTCCTTGTTTGTCTTTCATCTAGATTTCCAATAATCAAATATCTTGGATGATTATTTTTCACATACCTGGATGGAGTCTTAGGTGGTGTTCTTTGTGTTTCCTCTTCTTATGATTCTTCACCTATTTATTCTTGGCAACTTTCTTCTTATTGATATACAATTTCTTGAGTTGGTTCTTTTTACCCTATTTGTTCATCAATTGTGACATTTTTACTTTCTATAAATGTATGTGTCCTCTTATTATAGCATTTATAGGCTTTTATCTTAGTGGAATACCCAAGGAATATACCCTCATCACACCTTTATTCAAACATGCCCAAATTTTTCTCTCTTCTCATCTAATGTAGCATTTACTTCCAAAAATATTGAAGTACTTCACAACCTTCCAAATATCATATGGATTTTATGATGATTTACCCTCACCTGAGCTCTATTGATGATATATACTGATGAGTGTTGTCAATTATTCATCATTTAATCATTATTCTTGTCAATCTAGGGTTATGTCCAATGGTTGTATACGATAGGAAAGTGAGGTAGTTAAAGGATCAATTCATTTAGAGGAGAGATTTATTGGTAGAGCAGTTAATGTTTGTGGTTTGATGTTACCTTTAAATACTATGAACTAAAGTTGACTCCTATTTACCTTTACAGAAATAAAATTGCAAGAATTCAAATTTTCCAGGAAAAGGAAAACTACTTAAATTGCAAAATTTAAAATGATAACAATGAAAGGATGCAGAAATGGAAATAACAAAAATAAAACTTGCAAAATTGAAAATCACACTTGCATGAAGTAGAACCTAATTACAATAACATAATTTAAAGGATAGTAATCAAATGTTGTAGAACTAAAACATCAAGAAATTCTCTGATGCAAATTGGAACTGTCAAACTCTAAAACTACTAAAAAATAGGGAATTTCATAAAATGTTGTGGGATGCAAGAATCTATGCTAAGTGGTTAGATGAAATGCACACACACTTACTATATTACAAATTATCACATGCATTTAAATAACACAACTGAAAATGTGAAATAGAGTTAGGTTTTTGCTAATTTGTTGCAACAAGAAAAGAGCAAAAAACCTATCAATGTTGTCCCTTCTCCTGGGTCTGGAAGTGGCCCTTGCTCCCTGAACCAAAATAAGGTGAAAATTACATATCCTAAACTAACTAAACCTTACACTAAACTTAGAATTCCAACATAGATGATGAAATTGCACCTTTTATTAAATTTGCAGTAGCATAACAACAATGTAGGGGAAACCTATAGAATACTATTCTACTACAGTACAATGCTACAACATTTAAACTTCTACTATTTTTCTATCCTCTAGCTCCTATTTTCTCAACCAAATGGGAGCTATATTATTTATACTAATGGGTTACAACATTGATAGGATTTTGTGCTACTATGTAGGGCTGCTACAACTATTGTAGATCTGTTTTCCAGAATGCAGGGATTTGTTCTGTTATTCCTTATCCATTCCTTATGTTGAGCTTCATGAATTGAGGGACAGGTGTTGGGAAGAATAATGGTATCCCTTAAATAGCTACAACCACCATTTACCACCCTTCTATTGATGTTGTAGGTACTTTTGACCAAAATTGTTCTTACTGCGTTCATTTTGGGGCTACTCCAGAATATCAGGCAGGATAACAGATTTTGTGCTAATTAATGCACCCAAAGGCATAGGAAAATAGTTGTGATGGCATGAATAGTCTCCATGATTTCCTAGAAGACTTATTCTATCCTTTACATGAGCTGGAGTGGACCAATTCCAAGCCATGTTGTATATGTACAGTTGGTTGGAATTTGAATGGAAAATTTCCTATTTCTGCACAATCAAACTATTTTAAACAAGTTTTGGCACCTTTTTGGCCATTTGAAATGGTTAGACAGTGGTGAAAGCTAATGAAATGATTTCATAACTAAATACATATCAACACTTATTATTACAACTTCAAATAAATCCTACTTTGCTTAAAAAATTCAGCTAAAATAGGTCATAAAGTATAGAAAAATAGTCAAAATAGAATATATGCTCTTTACCATTTAAAACATGTAAACACTAATACATAATGCATTCTATGACCATAATTAGCATCAAAACATAATATAAGTTTTATCAAATAGTTTATCAAATATCCAAAAATGGTCAATGAATGAGGCAATTTTTTGGCCTCATCATTTTCCCCCAACCTATTATAATGCATGTCCTCATGCATTTTGTGAAGCCACAACAACACAAAGATCTATGTCCAAATTTTGTTCTTCATAACTCAATTTTAGCCCTAGAACCTTATAATATCCTTTTATTGCCTGTATTTTCTTGAGCCACTCCTGGAACTGCTCATATGATTGGGGATCATTATCAAAGAAATATGGAACAAGGGTTATAACATTTGGCAGCCTATACCTCAAACCTACCCAATGATCTTGCAATTTGTGGATGACCTGCATTATGCCTTCTACTCTTCTTCTAGACCACAACAAATTTTTGGGTGAGATAGGTTCCTTTTTTGAAGTGATATTGGTAATTCTCCCTACCTTTTCTTACAAGCTAACAGAGCATTACCAAAATGCTAGTTACAAAAGACCTAAAAACTCCTAATACAATCAGTAAGATTGCTCTTATATACTTCTCTAATTTTATGTTCCCTCATCATAATGAAATGTTGGTTTATGGATTCCCTATAATTAGTATGGTTCTGTCTTATTAGTAACTCAGCTTTCAACTCCATTTCCTTTCTTGCCTTTTCTCCTCCTCCCAATGAATCGAATTTTGCACTAGAGATATGAAGGCTCTCAACTAGATATCTCCTATAAAGATGTGTGGTAAGAAGGTTCAATTCTCAGGTAAGAATTTATGCAGAATTAATTCACAAAGAAGATATCTTTGTTCTTCTGGACTATGCAGATATGTTTCTACAAATTCCTCAATAGTGTCCAATTTGTAAGGAAGTTTGGAAATAATCCTCATTAACTGCCAGTGGAGGTATTTTTCTTTTAGGATCAGAATATAAAATCTTGCAGGCCTTCTGCACTGAACTAAGTACTCTATAATTTGGCACATATCCTGTATTTGTTCCTGTAACTTAGTTATATCTGCAGTTTGGGATTCTAGCTTCTACTTCAAAGGTTTTAAGGCTGAAATTTGTGCCTCCATTTGCTGACACTACAAAATCCAATGTGCTATGT
>JAQPPZ010005358.1:0-37652 GCA_028583015.1 Wollemia nobilis
AGAATATTATAATATACAACATATTTCATTGGTGCCAACGGTTATGAAGCAAAATTTAAATATATATAGATATAGATATATAGATATATAATATTTCGCTCATGGAGCATCAACATCATTCGAAGGAGGTAAACATTTATGAGTTTAAAAGAATTTTTTTTAAAGCAATGACATAATTCAAAGGAGGAGGTAAACATTTATAAATACCTTATCAAATTCATTTGGATGCTAATGTTTTTTTTGAGATGCAAAATTTTTATGTGATGCCAATATTTTGATGATACGAAAAGTTATTGTGATGTCCATGCTCTCACTATGAAATCATTTTATCTCATGCGCTAGTTTCTATGAAGTTCATTGAGAAGAGAAGACACATTTTTTAGGATAGTGATTTGTGAACAAGAGGAAGTGGCACTGTTTTGAATTCCAACCAAGTGGATGGTCTAGTTGGATATCTAGTTGGAGCTAAGGCATTGTCAAACCAGAGTACATAGGGTCAAATCTCATGAAGTTGTTTTTTTTTGGGTAGAAGACATGGCTCGTTTGGCAGGCACAACAAAGAGGGTTTTTTGGGCACGCGTACTATGTATCTCACCTACTGGGTTTGACCAATAGGTATCCTAGCCATGGATAGGGCACTGCATGGGCAGAGGTTGTAAGTTCGACTCTTGTTCGGTTCGTAGGCGTGTGGTTTTGAATTTTGTGCCAAAAATTTTGAAATATATTTTTCTTGCCTATGTTGTGAGGTATGTGCCAACTTTTTGAATAATCAATGCTTTAGTGAGAAAAATATTTTACTAGTTATTTGATATTGTAAAAGGCATAAAGTTGGTTTTAATTAAGTAGTGGATGAATAAGGTGTATAAAGAAATAATTTTTATTGTAATGTGTATAAATTTAATTCTTAGATGGAGATTTGTATATGGTTTAAAAGGAATATATCTTGTATTTTGAAAGGGGAAATAAAGTGCCTTGGGGATTTATTGAAGTTATAATTTTTTCATGCTTAAGAAAGGATAAATAAGGTGTAATTTAAGTCTATTGATATTTGTATTTTGGTACATCTTAGAAAAGATATGTTTGAGGTTTTTAGTCTTAAACTTCAAAGCTTTATCTTTGCAAGACTAAAGATAAATGATAGAGTATCTTTGAGCACATCTTTGAGGAAAGGTTTTTGTGACTGTTTTGAAAATAATATTTGCTAACCTCTTGAAGTGGAAAAAATGAAATTATTTTGAAATAGGTTTTGAGGGCACATCTTCTTCAAGGTATTTTGAGGTATGGTAATTTGACTCCTTATTAAGGTGGTTGTGCTTTGAGGAAATTATTTATATGTCATAAGGTGGAGAAATAAGGATTAGACTTGTGTGCATTGTTGGAAATATATGAGATAGAGTTTGAGAACTACTTGTGCTAGATTTTGAGAGTTATTTGAGCTTCATTTTTGAATGATTTTAGAAACACATGTGCTATGGTTTGAGAATATGTTGTGCTTTATCTTTGAAATAAATTGGAAATACTTGTGCTAGGATTGGAAATAAGTGCATCCATCATTGTGAAGCGTTTTGGGTATTGGTTTGAGTGACATTTAAAGTAATTGTGAAAGTGTTTGGGATCAATCTTGTGAAGCAAATTTGTGCATTATTATGTTTGATATTTGAGAGAAAATTTGCAAGGAATAAAAACTAGTTTTGTAAAGCAAATTTATTCACTAGCGTGATTTGATTTAAAAGGAATTTGAAAGAAGTAGAGATCTAATTTTATGAATGTGAGACATGTGAAAGCGACAAAATTAATGAATGTCAAGAGAATATATTGAGAATTTGCATTGCATATTATTATTTATATGTTCTTAAAAGAATTATGGGAAGAATATGTCTGAATTTCCTAGTTGAAGAAAATATTTTTGATATAGATACAAGAATTATTTTGAACATCATTTGTGTGTAAGTTTTGAGTGTGTTATTATAATATTTGAGCATGTATTATGATCATATTTGAGCATGTGTTATGATCATATTTGAGCAAGTTTTATGATCAGATTTGAGCATGTGTTATGAGTAAATTTGAGTATGTGTTATGAGAAGATTTGAGTATGTGTTATGAGACAAATTTGAGAAAGCCTTGTAAGAAGGCATGAAGTAGGTTTAAGGTAGATTTGAGAAAGTATTGTAAGAAGACTTGAAGTAGGTTTGAGGTAGATTTGAGCAAGTCTTGTAAGAATAATTGAAGCAAGTTTGGGTAAGATTTGAGAGTATATTTGAGCAAGCCTTGTGAGTAGACTTGGTGCATATTTGGATAGACTTGTGATTAAGTTTTGTTGCTTATTTGAGCAAGCCTTTTGAGTAGGCTTGGTGTAGATTGGAGCAGTGTGTTGAGAAAATTTTATTGTAGATTTGAGCATGCCTTGTGTAAAGGCTTAGAGAAATTTTTGAGCAGAGTATTGAGTTAGCTTTGGAGAAGACCAAAGCTAAAAGGAGAGGTGTATCCTATGGATAGATGTCCACAAACCATATCAATTGGAACAACGATATCTTATGGATAGAGGTCCACAAACCATAGTAGTGGGGATAGAGGTATCCTATGGATAAAAGTCTACAAACCAGAGCAGTGGAGATAGAGGTCTCCAATGGATAGAGGTTCACAAACCATAGCATTGGGAAAGAGGTCTCCTATAGATAGAGGTCCATAAACCAAAATAGTGGGGATAAAAGTCTCCTGTGGATAGAGGTCCACAAACTAGAGTAGTGGGGACAAATGTCTCCTATGGATAGAGGTCCACAAATTTAAGTATAGGGGATTGGTGTCTCCTTTGGAAAGAGGTCCATAAACATTGTAATAGAGATTTGGTACCCAAGAGATTTGTTGAGAAAATTTAGAAGAAATATTTTCTCCATGGATGTAACCCACTTTGGATGAACCATGTTAAATATGTGTCTCTCATGTGTGTGATGATTTGTGTATTGCATTCATACTACTATTGATAATATTGGTTAATACTACTTTGAAGAATTATTACAATTGATAATATTATTTGGAAAAGAAAATAAAAAGTTTATATTATACTATTCACCCCCCTCTCAGTATAAGCTTATGTTATTCAATTGGTATCAGAGCGGGTTCCTTCAAAAAATTCTAACAACTTGAAGGAAGATCTTACAGGAACACAAATGACTTCTCAGAATGTATCTTCAACAAATAAGGCTCTAATATTTGATGGAAAAAATTATGCTTTTTGGATTATGAGGATGAAGAATTATTTAATGGCATAAGGATATGAAACATGGCAATCTATTGAGGATGGGTTAAAACCTACAACTACTCCTTCCATAGATAAGTATGGCAAGCAATTATATGTAAATAATACCAAGGTTATACATGGAATCTTAAGTGGATTATGGTATTAAGAGTTTGTGAAAGTTATGCAATGCAAATCAGCAAAAAAAATATGGGATAAATTGAAGCAAACATATGAAGGAGATAACAAGGTTAATATGGCAAAACTTCAAACCCATAAGAGGAGGTTTGAAGAGTTGAAGATAAAATATGAGGAAGATATTTCTAAATACTTACTTTGTGTTGATGAAGTTTTTAATACCATGCGTGGATTTGGATTCAAAATTGAGGACTCTAGTGTTGCTCATAAAGTATTAAGATCACTCCCTATGAGGTATGATGTAAAGATTTTGGTAATAGAAGAGATGAAGAATCTTGATAAGTTAACAATGGATGAATTACATGGACTTCTCATAGCTTATGAGATGAGAATAGAAAAAGATAAAAATTCCAAAAAATAGGTAGCATTCAAAGTTTTAAAGAAGACAAAAGATAAGAAAACAGAATCAAGCGATGAGTCAAGCAATGATGAAGAAGCTAACTTTGTGAGAAGAAATAAGAAGGGCTCAAGAAAATACAAATATATGAAGACAATGAAATATTTTAATTGTGGTAACTTTTTTCACTATGCATTTGATTTTCCACAAACTGGAAGTAGTAGCAGTGAAGAGAAACATGATTATAAGAAGAAGGAAGAAAGAAAAATTAGGTATGAAAAGAAAAATAGGTATGGTCAGGGTAAGCATGAGAAGAATATTTTTCAAAGGCACAAGAAGTGTTTCTATGTGGAAGAAGCAAGCAATGCTTCAAGTGACAATGATAAAAGTTTCTTAGATAGTGAAAAAGAAGAGATTTTATTTTTGGCAATAGAAGAGGAAGGTTTAGAAAATTAAGAAGAAGCCAAAAAAGAGAAACTCATTGTTGAGTTAAAGAGGAATAGAGAGGAGAGCTCAAGATTGAAATCTCAAATACAAAAGAATGTAGATGCTCCTAGTATCAAAGACCAAGTAGAAGAGAGATAAGATACTCTAGTTGAAGACCTAAAAAAATATAATGTTTTAGAAAAGGAAGTCATAGTTGATATGGAAAAGGAACTTGTTTTTGAAGAGTCAAAAAAACAAGAAATCAAGATTTAAGGCTCAAGTACAAGAGGATGAGAAGACAAAGGCAAAGGTTGAAGAGCATGTGCTTATACTGAGAGGGGGGTGAACAGTATAAGATAAAACTTTTTTCTTTTTAATCCAAATGATAACATCAGCAATATTAAAGTAGTAAATATCACACAAAGCATCACACACATGAGAGACATGATTTTTACGTGGTTCACCCAATGTGGGCTACTCCATGGAGAAAATATTTCTTATAATTTTTTCTCAAATAAATTCTCTTGGGAATCCTTTCCCTACAATATTTATGGACCTCTATCCAAAGGAGACACCAATCCCCTAATCAAGTTCGTGGATCTCTATCCATAGGAGAACTCCTTTCTCCTTAGCTCTGATTGGTGATCTTCTAGAAGAACTGTTGCCCCCACTACTCTAGCTAATGGATCTCTATCCACTGAAGACTCCTATCCTCATTACCCTAGATAATGGATCTCTATCCACTAGAGACTGTCATCCTCTATACTCTATCACCTTCAAAGCTCTATCTCAAATCTGCACTAAACACAATCCTTCGGTCTAGCACAAATCTACTCAATCTCTATCTCTAGTCTGGCACAAACCTATCCTCAAATATGTACCAAAATCTATCCTTTGATCTATCCTCAATATCTATCCTCATCTATCCTCAATATGTATTGTAAGCTTCCACAAAAGCTCACACAAATCTTTCCACAAGTCTTCTCTAAGACTTACCTCAAATCTTCTCAACAAGTCAACACTAGAACTTGTCCAATCTCATAGAAACATAAAGAGAATTGTTAGAGACTCAATATGCTTCACATTCATCACAATTCTCAATCACTTTCAATCACTCTCTTAGAAACATATAGAGAATTGTTAGAGACTCAATATGTTTCACACTCATCAACACTCAATCTCTTTCTCAAATCAATTCAGAATATAGAATAATTTGTTTCATAGAACTTGAGCTATTACTTCACACATCCACTTGACTAGGCTCAACCAAATCTACTCAACCAATCACTCAATGAAATAATCCTTGCTCACAAACCCTAGTCCAAGAATATGAATACTCACTCAAAATATTTCCAACAATGCTTATCAACAAATCTCACATAACAATGATACTCATGATCTTTCAAAACCTAGTTCAAGTTTTCACTCAACAACGCTTCAAAAAATGCAAAACCAAACAATGATACTCATGATCTTTTCAAACCCTAGTTCAAGTTCTTCACTCAATCAATGGCTTCAACAACAATGCTTATCAAACAAGGTTTTATCAACAACTCTTTATTCCAAAAAACCTTGAAGCATTAATTCAAAACACACTCAACAATGCTTATAAAACAATATTCACATATAGCTCAACAACTCAATAAGGAAACCTAATTAAGTCCTTTTCACTCCAAAGTTATTTTCTAGAAAACCAACCAATCAACTCAACCAAGGAAGAATATGCCTATACCTTTTTCTTTGATGTAGAATGATCTTCAAAAGCCTAGATCAAATATCACAACTTTCTTTGCCAAGTACAAAGGGTTAGATGACAAGAATTATCACCCTAACACTTTTCACAATTTACCTTAAACACAAAGATAAATTAAATCCCAAATACACCTTATTGCTCCATCTCAATAATAAATTTCAACATCATAATTTTCATCAAAAACCCTCTAATAAAATATAACACAATTTCTACTTATAACTCCTTTCTTAAATTACACTTATCAAATAAAATAATTTATAAAATAATGCAATTTATTCTTCTAAGGTAAAAATTAATTACCTTAGTTTTACTTTATCAAAAACAAATTTTTACCATGCCCAAAAATCACTTTAACTTATAGGTAAATAATCCACTTTAATTACCACCTTATACCTCCCAATATTCTCACAACAACCTTAGGGCAAACAAAAATTTAAATAAAAAATTATACCTTTGCCCTTAGTGGGTTTTGAACCCACGATGCTACCTCCTCAAGTGCCTTAGCCATGGCCTTGGCTATCACGTGAGCTAAGCGCTCACGTGGGAGCTAAAATCCCCATGCACTCCTTATTCCTTCCACTTGCACCGAAGCAAAAATGAAAAAGGGGCTTCCCAAAATTGCTACTGCCATTGGGTTTCGAACCTGTATCCTCCTCTCTACAAACACTAAGCACTTGCCACCTATGCTAGCCACCGGATGGTGCTAGAACCCAAGCGCCTTGTCTTCTTCAACGCCCCAAACTTCAAGATAAATGCAGCACACAACTTCTCTATCTTATCCTCCACAAAAATGCAACATTTTTTCAATTCAAATGCAAGTAATATATTTTGGCCTTAGCGAGGCAATATTTATATTTCTAAGTGCCATGCTTTGTTATTTCTTCCAACACGTCGATGGGGTGATTTTCAACTTGCACGTCGGTGGGGTAACCTTAGGGTTATACCATTTCAAATAAATAAATATTTATTTATAAAATTTAAATTCAATTTGAATTTAAATATTTATAAATTAAATATTTAAACCTTCCTTGGACTTTTTAATTTGGAATAAAAAGCCTCCTTGGGTTTTTATGAAAACCTTTTATTTTGCCAATCCATGGTTTTTAATAAAACCTTTTATTTCCAATCCATGGTTTTTAATAAAACCTTTTATTTTGCCAATCCATGGTTTTTAATAAAACCTTTTATTTATGCTTCCTATAATATCAAAAATGAATATTATGAAGCTCTTTTGCCATCAAATTTTTGCATTGCTCCTTTTGACCTTTTGGCATCAATGATAACCTCATGCCTTGACATCAATGACAACTTTATGGACTCAAAATGTCCAACAATCTCCCCCTTTGTCATTGATGGCAACCCAATAACTTTTTACCATTTCCTTGACCTTTTTATTCTTCTCCCCTTGGGAAATTGCTCTCTCCTTAAACCAAATCTCTCCTCCTTACTCAAATACCAAATATCTCCCCCTTACTCAAATCTCTCCCCCTTTGACATCAATGGCAAAGGGTCACATTTGGGGCTCGGGGCTAAGAATGAGTCTCTTAGCTTAGCCCCTCCCCCACCTCCTCTTGAGGTGGTTAATTCTGGGGTGGGAGTCTTACTCCCAATTTTTCTCGAAGATACTCAAAGGTCTCCTTTGAAAGTGGCTTAGTGAAAATATCTTCTATCTGTTCCTTTGTAGTAACATATTCCAACCTGACCTGTTTATCTATCACCTGTTCTCTCAAAAAATGATACTTAATCGGAATGTGCTTTGTCCTGGAGTGCATCACTAGATTCTTTGAGATACTTATAGCACTTGTATTATCACATAGTATGGGAATAGGATGATCATGTTTTATCTTGAAGTCTTCTAGAGTTCGCTTCATCCATAATACTTGTGTACAACTGGCTACTACTACAATATATTCTACTTCTACTGTAGATAAGGATACTAAAACCTGCTTCTTACTTAGCCAAGAGACTAAATAGTCTCCAAGAAAGAATGCTCCTCCACTTGTGCTTTTTCTATCATCAATGTTGCCAACCCAATCTGCATCTGTATATGCTGTGAGTGTAAAACTATCACTTTTGGGATACCAAAGCCCAAAATCCATAGTCCCTTTTAGATACCTGAGAATTCTCTTTACTATTGCCACATGTGTTTCTTTAGGTTCTGCCTAAAACCTTGCCACTAATCCCACTAATTGTACTATGTCTAGTCTTGTGGTTGTAACATACAACAAGCTACCAATCATAGATCTGTATAATCTCTGGTCTACCTCTAGAGATTCATCATCTTTGCTTAACTTGCATCCTGTGACCATGGGGGTACTCACCGGTTTGCAGTATTCTAACCTAAATTTCTTTAACATTTCTTTTATATACTTGGTTTGTGAGAGAAATACTCCTTTCTCTGATTGTGAAATCTGAAGTCCAAGAAAGAAAGACAACTCACCAAGCATAGACATCTCAAATTCATTCTGCATTTTCTTAGAAAATTCTTTACACATCTTATCATTGTTTCCCCCAAAAATGATGTCATCAACATAAACAACCATAATTAGTAGATTATTCCCTTCATTTTTGATATATAATTTGTTGTCTGCTATTCCTTTTCTGAATCCCTATTCCTGAAGATACTTATCCAATCTTGAGTACCATGCTCTAGGAGCCTACTTTAATCCATATAGTGCCTTTTTTAGTCTGCATACATGATCTGGTCTATCTATTAATATGAATCCCTCTGGTTGTTCTATGTAGACTTCTTCTTCTAGAACACCATTTAGAAATGCTGACTTAACATCCATCTGATATACCTTGAAGTTTTTAAAACTTGAGAAGGCTAAAAATATTCTTATGGCTTCAAGTCGTGCAACTGGAGCAAATGTCTCATCAAAGTCAATTCCCTCTACTTGTGCATAACCTTTGCATACTAACCTTGCTTTGTTCCTTACTACTTGTCCATATTCATTTAGCTTGTTTCTAAATACCCATTTTGTGTCGATCACATTCTTGTCCTTTGGACGTGGGACAAGTTCCCAAGTCTTGCTTTTCTCTATCTGATCTAATTCCTCATCCATTGCCTTGATCCAGAACTCATATTCACTTGCTTGATTGAAGTCTTTTGGCTCAATCTTAGATAGCAAAGAAAAATTTGCTTGTTGAGATGGTGTTATTATCCTTCTCCTTGTCTATATTTCATCTGGATTCCCAATGATTTGCTCTTTTGGATGATGCTTTTGTACATACCTGGATGGAGTTTTAGGAAGAAGTCTTTGTGTTTCTTCTTTTTCTTCATATGATTCCTCATGAAACTCTTCTTGACAACTTCCATCTTCCTGATACACAATTTGTTGAAATGGTTCTCTTGAATCTATCTTCTCATCAATTGTTACATTTATACTTTCTACAATAGTGCGAGTTCTCTTGTTGAAGCATCTATAAGCTTTACTCTTAGAGGAATAACCAAGGAAAATTCCCTCATCACATCTTGGATCAAACTTGCCTAAGTTTTGATCTTCTCGTCTTATATAACACTTGCTTCCAAAAACCTTGAAGTGTTTTACAATGGTCGGTCTTCCTTTCCAAAGCTCATATGGAGTCTTGTGATGGTTTACCCTCATTTGAGCCCTAGTGATTATGTATACTATTGTATTGACTACTTCTCTCCAAAATCCATCTGAGAGCTTAGACTCATTTAACATAGCTCTAGCCATATTCTCAATAGTCCTATTTTTCCTTTCAACTACTCCATTTTGTTGAGGAGTTCTTACTATTGAGTATTCTCTCTTGATCCCATGTTGTTCACAAAACTCTACAAACTCATTTGAGGTAAATTCTCCTCCTCTGTCAGATCTCAAACACTTAATTCTCTTTCAAGTTTTATTTTCAACTAGTTCTTTAAATGTTTTGAATTTTTCAAAAGCTTCTGATTTCTCTTTCAGAAAATCTACCCAAACCATTATGGAGTAATCATCTATAAATAGTATAAAGTAACTTTCACCTTGAATACTCTATGTTCTGGTAGGACCACATAGATCAGTATGTATTAGACTTAATGGCTCAGATGACATATATCCTTTGACTTAAAGCTTGTTCTAGTTTGCTTTCCATGTTGACAAGGTGCACAAATTATGTTTTATGGCCTTTTTATTTTGGGTAAGTCTCTGACAGACTTCTTATTGCTTATGTTGACTATGTTGTCAAAATTCAAGTGACCCAATCTTCTATGCCACAACCAACTCTCATCTTCTTGTGATAGAAAGCACTTTTCCCCTTTGATCTCACTAAGCATGTATAGATTGTTTGGAGTTCTTCTTGCATTGGCAATGACCTTTCTAGTTTCTGATTTTCTTATCTCACATCTATCTGGGTGAAATGTAACCATATGCCCTTGATCACAAAGTTGACTTACACTTAGTAGATTATGTTTTAACCCCTTAACATACAACACATTTTTTGTTCTTGTTTTCCCATTGTCTAAACTCAGAGTTCCTCTTCCACCAATCCTTGTTGATCCATTATCACCAAAACTTACTGATCCTCTATTGGTTTCTTTTAGTACCATGAATTTTTCTTTGTCTCCTATCATGTGACTAGAGAAACCACTATCAAGATACCATTGTTCTTATTTATCCTGAGCATGAAGGGCTGTTTGAACTAACATTGATCTAGCCTTAACATTTTCCCTTTCATATTTCTTAGTTGTTGAAATTGTTTTTCTAGACTCAGGAAGTATCATTTTACACCATCTAGCCTTGTGCCCAAAATTATTGCATTTGTAACATATAATATCATCATCCATAAGAGGTGCAAAAGAATTAAAATTTCTATTGACATTGTTTCTTGCATGACTAATACAATGTACAACTCTATGACCATATTTATTACAAGAAAAGCAATGACCATGGAAGAAATTATGTAACCTGCTTGGATGCCTTTTAGATTGTGGTGGAGTGCTTCTCCTTTTGTGATTAACTCTCATCCAAGGTTCTTCTTTGCTTTCTTCCTTTCTGATATCCTTAGCTTACCTATCTTTGTTTGAAGTTTTTGCTTCTTGAAGACTTGATTCCTTTTTCTATTTCTCATACTCTACATCTTGTAGTGCCTTGGTCCTTTCAACTTCATTCCTTAAATAAATAATTTTTGCTTCCAATATTTCACATTCTATTTCTCTTGTTCTTAACATATTTGTCATATCCTGCTCAATTTTCTTTCCTTCTTCCACCCTTATCTTGAGTTCTGTGAGATTTTGTAGAAGTTCCATCCTTGCTTCTTCATCCTCTTGAATTTATTCCTTCAAGCTTGAATTCTTCTCTCTAATTCTTTCCAAATTTTTGAGAGCAACAAATAATTCCTCTTTTATATCAAACATAGTCTCCTCTTCATTTTATGAAGTCACATGTGTTTCTGATGGATCCTTCTCCAAGCTATTAGTCTTTTCATGGAGAGACCCGCTCTGATACCAATTGAAGAACATGTGCTTATACTGAGAGGGGGGTGAATAGTATAAGATAAAAATTTTTGCTTTTTAATCCAAATGATAACATCAGCAATATTAAAGCAGTAAATATCACACAAAGTATCACACACATGAGAGACATGATTTTTATGTGGTTCACCCAATGTGGGCTACTCCATGGAGAAAATATTTCTTATAAAATTTTCTCAAATAAATTCTCTTGGGAATCCTTTCCCTACAATGTTTATGGACCTCTATCCAAAGGAGACACCAATACCCTAATCAAGTTTGTGGATCTCTATCCACAAGAGAACTCCTTTCTCCTTAGCTCTGACTGGTGATCTTCTAGAAGAACTATTGCCCCCACTACTCTAGCTAATGGATCTCTATCCACTGAAGACTCCTATCCTCACTACCCTAGCTAATGGATCTCTATCCACTGGAGACTATCATCCTCTATACTCTATCACCTCCAAATATCTATCTTAAATCTACACTAAACATAATCCTTCAGTCTAGCACAAATTTGCTCAATCTCTATCTTTGGTCTGGCACAAACCTATCCTCAAATCTACACCAAAATCTATCCTCTGATATATCCTCAATATCTATCCTCAAATATCTATCCTCAAACTATCCTCAAATCTATATTGTAAGCTTCCACAAAAGCTCACATAAATCTATCCACAAGTCTTCTCTAAGACTTACCTCAAATATATTCAACAAGTCAACACTAGAACTTGTCCAATCTCATAGAAACATAAAGAGAATTGTTAGAGACTCAATATGCTTCACATTCATCACAATGTTCAATCACTTTCAATCTCTCTTTTTCAAAGAAAAATATAGAGAATTGTTAGAGACTCAATATGTTTCACACTCATCAACACTCAACCTCTTTCTCAAATCAATTCAGAATATAGAATAATTTGTTTCATAGAACTTGAGCTATCACTTCACACATCCACTTGACTAGGCTCAACCAACTCTACTCAACCAATCACTCAATGAAATAATCCTTGCTCACAAACCCTAGTCCAAGCATATGAACACTCACTCAAAATGTTTCCAACAATGCTTAACAACAAATCTCACATAACAATGATACTCATGTTCTTTCCAAACCCTAGTTCAATTTCTTCACTCAATCAATGACTTCAAAAACAATGCTTATAAACCAATAACAATGATACTCATGTTTTTAAACCTAGTTCAAGTTCTTCACTCAATCAATGGCTTCAACAACAATGCTTATCAAACAAGGTTTTATCAACAACTCTTTATTCCAGAAAACCTTGAAGCATTAATTCAAAATACACTCAACAATGCTTATAAAACAATATTCACATATAGCTCAACAAATCAATAAGGAAACCTAATTAAGTCCTTTTCACTCCAAAGTTATTTTCCAGAAAACCAACCAATCAACTCAACCAAGGAAGAATATGCCCATACCTTTTTCTTTGATGTAGAATGATCTTCAAAAGTCTAGATCAAATATCACAACTTTCTTTGCCAAGTACAAAGGGTTAGATGACAAGAATTATCACCCTAACACTTTTCACAATTTACCTTAAACACAAAGATAAATTAAATCCCAAATACACCTTATTGCTCCATCTCAATAATAAATTTCAACATCATAATTTTCATCAAAAACCCTCTAATAAAATATAACACAATTTCTACTTATAACTCCTTTCTTAAATTGCACTTATCAAATAAAATAATTTATAAAATAATGCAATTTATTCTTCTAAGGTAAAAATTAATTACCTTAGTTTTACTTTATCAAAAACAACTTTTTACCATGCCCAAAAATCACTTTAACTTATAGGTAAATAATCCACTTTAATTACCACCTTATACCTCCCAATTTTCTCACAACAACCTTAGGGCAAACAAAAATTTAAATAAAAAATTGTACCTTTGCCCTTAGTGGGTTTTGAACCCACGATGCTACCTCCTCAAGCGCCTTAGCCATGACCTTGGCTATCGCGTGAGCTAAGCACTCACGTGGGAGCTAAACTTCCCACGCGCTCCTCATTCCTTCCACTAGCACCAAAGACAAAAACGAAAAGGGGCTTCCCAAAACTGCTACCACTGGGTTTCAAACCCGTATCCTCCCCTCTACAAACACTAAGCACTTGCCACCTACGCTAGCCATCGGATGGTGCTAGAACCCAAGCAACTTGTCTTCTTCAACGCCCCAAACTTCGGGATAAATGTAGTGTACGAATTTTCTATCTTATCCTTCCTAAAAATGCATCACGATTTTCAATTAAAATGCAAGTAATATCTTTTGGCCTTAGCGAGGCAATATTTATATTGCTAAGTGCCTTGCTTTGTTATTTCTTCCAACACGTATATGGGGTGATTTTCGTCTTGCACGTCGGTGGGGTAACCTTAGGGTTATACCATTTCAAATAAATAAATATTTATTTATAAAATTTAAATTCAATTTGAATTTAAATATTTATAAATTAAATATTTAAACCTTCCTTGGACTTTTTAATTTGGAATAAAAAGCCTCCTTGGGTTTTTATGAAAACCTTTTATCTTGCCAATCCATGGTTTTTGATAAAACCTTTTATTTTGCCAATCCATGGTTTTTAATAAAACATTTTATTTTGCCAATCCATGGTTTTTAATAAAACCTTTTACTTATGCTTCCTATAATATCAAAAATGAATATTATGAAGCTCTTTTGCCATCAACGTTTTGCATTTCTCCTTTTGACCTTTTGGCATCAATGGAAACCTCATGCCTTGACATCAATGACAACTTTATGGACTCAAAATATCCAACAAAGCTTCTACAAGATCTCACTGACTTAAAAATTAAGGTTGAAGAGATAAGAAAAATTGAAGAAGGTATGGCTGAACAATTAAAGGCAAAAGAGCGAGATTGTGAAAGATTAGAACATGAAGTAGTTTCTCTAAGTGAAAGATCCTAATGATAAGCTACATAGGTTTGAGAAAAGCTCAAAATATTTGGATGACATACTCAATGCACACAAGTCTTTATTTATCAAGACTAGACTTGGTTTTGAAGAAGGATCAAGATCAAGTCCAAAAGAAATAGAAGAACCAGAAGTGATTGAAGAAGAACCTAAGACTTCTGATGATGTGTTGAGAGGTAATAGTATCAAATAGGAAGCAAACATTGCACCATCAAAGAACAACGATCATCATAGGAAAATTAAAGAAAGAATAATGAAATCAAGACAAGATGAACATTTCTTCCAGGGTTATTGATATTCATGTAATTCTTTTGATTACAAAGTTGTGCATTGTAGGGTTCATGGAAGGAATAATTATGTCTTCACCAAGAGGAGCTTCAATTTATTTGAAGATGGATATCTCTTTAAAGGTCATTGCTACTCATGTAATCGCTTTGGTAGAGTTCATGACATAAATGGTTATGGCTTCACCAAGAGAAATTTTAGATCATTTTCACCTTCCAAAGACTACAACATCAAATGTTACAATTGCAATAATTTTTGGTATAAATCAAAATGGTGTAGAATAGTGTTTCTAGAACTTCCTAAGACAAGCAAGAATAGGAACACTCAAAAGTATCAAAAGGGTATGACTATAAAGATGTGGAAAAAGAAGGTTGAAAAGGAATAAGAGCATTGTAAGTTGGGAGTAGATTTAATCCCACCCCAAAATTGATCACCTCGATAAGAGGATATGGTGAGGGTGCTGAGCTAAGAGTCTTATTTTTAGCCCCATGGAGCCCTTTGCCATTGATGTCAAAGGGGGAGAGAATTCAGTAAGGGGGGAGATTTTAGTAAGGGGGGTAGTTTCTCAAGGGGAGCAATTTTGGAATCCATTTGTAGAAAAAAGAATATTATTAGTAAGGATTGCCATCAATGACAAAAGGGTATATTGTTGGAAATATTGATCATATTGTGTTGTCATTCATGTCAAATAATTGAAGTCAAAAGTTTTATGTCAAAGAGAGCTTGGTATGGTAGAAATATTTTTCTATGGTTGGATAATATTGCAAGGCAAGGTTTATCTCAGAGCAAGGAAAAAGAAAAGGTTTGTAAGGTTTAAAGGCAAAAAAAAGGTTTATAATATTTATTTTTTAAATATTATACAAAGGTTTAATTTGCAAAGCCAAGGTTCAAATATTTAAAAGGATGCCCAAAGGTTTAAAATTTCATAAAATGAGAGAAGCCCAAGGTTCAAAAGGAAATATTATAATATACAACATATTTCATTGGTACCAACGGTTATGAAGAAAGGTTTAATATATATATATATATATATAATATTTTTATCAAGGAGCATCGACATCATTCGAAGAAGGAGGTAAACGTTTATGAGTTTAAAAGTTTTTTTAAGTGTCGACATCATTCAAAGAAGGAGGCAAACATTTATAAATACCTTATCAAATTTATTTGGATGCTAACATTTTTGGAGATGAAAAAATTTTATGTGATGCCAATGTTTTGATGATACGAAAAATTATTGTGATGTTCATGCTTTCACTGTGATTTTTTTCTCTCATGCGCTAGTTTTTGTGACGTTCATTGAGAAGAGAGAACACATTTTTGAGAATAGAAATTTATGAACAAGAGGAAATTCCACTATTTTGAATCCCAACCAGGTGGCTGGTCCAGTTGGATATCTAGCTAGAGCTAAGGCATTGCATGTTGCAAGTGTGAATAGGGTTAAGTTCTAAGTGGCTTAGAAAAAGCTCAATTTGTAAAGCTAAGAGACTGTGTAGTCAGTCCTCTCATTGCAAAACCAGATTACACAGGGTCAAATCTCATGGAGTTGCTTTTTGCTAGGCAGAAGACTTGGTTTTTTTGGTAGGCACAACGAAGAGGGTATTTTTTTAGCGTGTGCACTATGTATCTTAGGGTTATTGAAATGATAGACTAGCCATAGCTAGGGCATTTTTCGTGTAGAGGTTGTAAGTTCGATTCCTGTGTGGTTCATAGGTGTGTGGTGTTGAGGTTCGCACCAAAATTTTTGAAATATATTTCACTGGCCTATGTTGTGAGGTATGCACCAAATTTTTGAATAATCAATGCTTTAGTGAGAAAAATATTTCGTTGGTTATTTAATATTGTAAAAGGCATAAAATTAGTTTTAATTAAGTAGTGGAGGAATAAGGTGTATAAAGAAATAATTTTTAGTGTAATATGTGTATAAATTTAATTATTAGAGGGAGAATTGTGTATGGTTTAAAAGGCATATATCTTGTATTTTGAAAGGGAAAATAAAGTATCTTAGGGCTTTATTGAAGTTATAATTTTTGCTTGCTTAAGAAAGGAAAAATAAGGTGTAATTTAAGTCTATTCATATTTGTATTTTGGCACACCTTAGAAAAGATAAATTTGAGGTTTTTAGTCTTAATATTCAAAGTTTTATCTTTGCAAGACTAAAGAGAAATTATAGAGTATCTTTAAAAACATATTTGAGGAAAGGTTTTTGTGATTGTTTTGAAAAGAAGATTTTCTAACCTCTTGAAGTGGAAAAAAGGAAACTCTTTTGAAACAGGTTTTTAGGGAACATCTTCTTCAAGTGATGCAAGAGCATCCAGTGGCAATAGAGCAATCTTGCATCAACAAAAAAATTCTAAGTGTTTTGCCTTGGTGTTGTTTTGCAAAGAAGAAAAAGTGTCAAGATATTGTGACATGTTTTGCAAAGAAGAAAAAGTGTCACGATATCGCGACATGTTTTGCAAAGAAGAAAAATGTCGCGATATCGCGACATGTTTTGCAAAGAAGAAAAAGTGTCGCGATATCGCGACATGTCACATTTTCATGACAAGAAGACAAGAGAAGGCGCAAGAGAGAAAAAGTGTCGCGATATCGCGACATGTCGCATTTTCGCGACCAAAAGAGAAGAGAGAAAGCAAGGGAGAAAAAGTGTCATGATATCGCGACATGTCGCATTTTCGCGACCAAAAGAGGAGAGAGAAAGCAAGAAAGAAAAAGTGTCGCGATATCGCGACATATCGCATTTTCGCAACCAAAAGAGGAGAGAGAAGGCAAGGGAGAAAAGTGTCACGATATCGCGACATGTCGCATTTTCGTGACCAAAAGAGGAGAGAGAATGCAAGGGAGAAAAGTGTCACGATATCGCGACATGTCACATTTCGTGACCAAAAGAGGAGAGAGAAAGTAAGAAGGAAAAAGTGTCGCGTTATTGCGACATGCTACATTTTTAGGAACCGTTATAGAGTGACAATGTGACAGTTAACGGAAGTCAATACGGCAGTTACAGGGGCAGTTACAAAGTGAAGCATGCAGCTAGAAATAAGAAATGTGACAGTAAATAGAAGTCAGTACGATAGTTATAGGGGTAGTTGTAGAGGGAAATAATGCAGTTGGAATGAGAAATGTGATAGTGAATGAAAGTCAGACGGAGGTTACAAGGGCCATTGTAGAGTGAAATCATCGAGTGGTGGTTATACTGAACGTCATCAGACGAAGACCAAGAGTTGGAAAGAGAAATGTTTTGAAGCCCAAACATAGAGCCAAAAAAATTGACAAGTGGCATATGAGAATATTATGTTTTAAAGGGGTTACATATAGAAGTTACTATTGATAGGTTGCATGTGAGAATCTAGAAGTTACTATTTATAGGTTGCATGTGAGAATCTAGAAGTTACTATTGATAGGTCGCATGTGAGGATATACAATGTTGTTATAAAAGGAGTGTTGCTTGGAGAATCGAGGGGGACTGGAAAAACTAAGGCTGCGGCTATTTTTGTAAATCTTTCCAAGTTATTGAATGAGAATTGGTCTTTCTTTCTTTGTCTTATTTTCTGTAAATCTTCTTTTCTATAAATCTTGGCTCTCCATCAAGTGGTATCAGAGTGGGAGTTCCTGAGTGTGTAAACAGATCATCGGACGTGAGGCAGTTTACACCAGGATCTGTGGTTAAGGTTTGTGAGAGAAGTGAGCAGAATGCCTCCATGAAGAAACCATGGTGGTGGGAGAAATATGGTACCTGAAGGAGATTTTAGAGCTTTGCAGAGGCAAGTGCAAGCCCTGCAAGAGGAGTTGCGAAGAGGGGTTGAGCCAAGGAGAGAAGAAGGTAGTGAAGATGAAGTTGATGAAGAAGAGGACCAGTTTGAGGAAGAAGAAGAGGTAGTAGATCCTACACAAGATAGGTTATACAGAGCCATATCTCAGATTGGAAAGAGACCGAAGATGGAGGTTTCTACGTATTCTGGAAATCTTGATCCAGAGGAGTTGATTGACTGGATCAATGATTTGGAAGAATACTTTGAGTATGAGGAGGTTGAAGATCCTGATAGGGTCAGGTTTGCTAAGACCAAACTAAAGGGTCATGCCACCATATGGTGGAAGGGAGTGCAGCTAGACAGAAATAAAAGAGGAAAAGAAAGGATAACAAAATGGGAGCGAATGTTGGAGAAGTTGAAGAGATAGTTTATTCCTACAGATTACGAATTGGATCTGTTGGAGAAAATGCAGAGTTTGAGACAGTCAAGCAAATCTATCAAAGAATATATAGAGGAGTTTTACAAGATCTCAATCAGAACTGGCCATTCAGAGGCTAACAAGGAGAAGGTAGCTCGTTACATCAATGGATTGAGAACCAGTATTCAAGAAGAGTTGAGTCTGGTTAGGATGAGCACCATTGAGGATGCTTACCAGTTTGCTCTAAAAGTTGAAGAGAAGCTAAACAAAATATTTGAAAGCAAGCAAAGAGGAAGAGATCATGGTGGAAGAACTGGTGGAAGAACCGGTGGAGGAAAATATAAAGATAAGAAGAATCCTAGTGAAACAAGTAATAACCAGGATCAAGAAATAGGAGAATACCTACCACCCCCATAATCAGAACAATGGTTACCAAAGAGGAAGAGGTAGATCTGGACGTGGGTTTGGAAGAGGAGGATTTCATGGAACCTGTTTCCACTGTGGCAAAGGACATCGAGCATACGAGTGTCCACAACACCAAGAGAGGACAAATAGGAAGCCTGAAGGTAATGCCCGAGCTGCGGTCATTGATGAAGGTGCTGAATTTGAGCACTCTGAAGAAGCAAAAAGAGGAGAAGTACTAATCACAAGGAGAACCTTATTGAATGAGGAGAGAGACCCAGATCAGAGGAAGAGCTTATTTTGCACAAGGTGTAAATGTGCAGGTAAGATTTGTAATATTATCATAGACAATGGTAGCACAAATAACCTAGTTTCAAAAGGAATGGTTACAAAATTGCAATTAGAGAGGAAGAGACACCCGCATCCATATCGGATTGCATGGTTATAGAAGGACCATAGGGCTTTGGTCAGTGAGCAATGCTTGGTAAAATTTAATATTGGGAATTACCATGATGAGGTCCTGTGTGACATCCTGCCTATGGATGCTTGCCATTTGTTGTTGGGAAGGCCATGGCAGTTTGATCGATGTGCAGTGCATGATGGTCGTGCCAACACTTACTCCTTGACAAAGAATGGAGTGCGCCATAAGCTGAAGCCCCTAAAGGAGGTGGATGAAAAGGTATGTAGCAGTGCTAGAATCTGTTTAGTTGAAGGGAGAAGATTTTTGGATGGTTTGAAGCATGAGCATATGTGCTATGCATTAATTCCTAGAGTTAGGGAAGAAGAATGCAAAGATACCCTAGTAGAAGTCTTAGGTCTGTTAGAAGAATTTATAGATATTATATCAGATAATGTGCCTGAGGGTTTACCACCAGTGAGGAAGATCAGTCACCATATAGATTTGGTACCAGGATCTAGTTTACCCAATAAGGTAGCACATAGAATGACTCCTATAGAAAGTGAGGAGCTAAATAGGCAAGTCCAAGAGTTGCTAAAAAAGGGACTGATTCGGGAGAGCTTGAGTCCATGTGCAGTACCTACAGTACTAGCACTAAAGAAAGATGGAGAGTGGAGAATGTGTACAGACTCTCGATCTATTAACAAGATCACCATAAAATACAGATTTCCATTGCCAAGGATGGATGACATTATGGACTGTTTGAGTGGAGCCAAGTACTTCACAAAGATTGACCTGAAGAGTGGGTACCATCAGATTCGTGTCAGAGAAGGAGATGAGTGGAAGACAACCTTCAAGACCAGAGAGGGTTTGTATGAGTGGTTGGTCATGCCATTTGGGCTAACCAATGCGCCAAGCACATTCATGCGATTGATGAATGAGGTATTGAAGGAGTTTTTAGGAAAATTTGTCATTGTCTATTTGGATGATATTTTAATATTTAGCAGGACCCTGGAAGAGCACCTGATGCATATCAGAAGGGTTTTTGAGAAGCTGAGGGAGGAGCAGTTGTTGATTAATTTGAAGAAGTGTAATTTTGTGAAGAAGGAGTTAGTGTATCTAGGATTTGTCATCTCAATCGAAGGTCTAAAAATGGACCCGAAAAAGGTGAGGGCTATCATTGAATGGCCTACTCCAAGAAGCATAACTGAGGTAAGATCATTTCATGGTCTAGCAAGTTTTTACAGGAAATTCATTAGAAATTTTAGTAGTATTTGTGCACCCCTTACAAAAACAATGAGAGGGGATAAGAAAGAATTTAAGTGGACCTTAGGAGCAGATAAGAGCTTTGATATGTTGAAGAAGAAGGTCACAGAGCAACCTATTTTGGCACTTCCAGATTTTAATAAGGTATTTTAGGTAGATTGTGATGCTAGTGGTAGTGCCATAGGAGTTGTATTGAGTCAAGAAGGTAAACATGTTGCTTATTTTAGTGAGAAACTCAATGATGCTAGGAAGAAGTATTCAATTTATGATCAAGAGTTTTATGCTATAGTTCAGGCTCTAAAGAAGTGGAGGCATTATTTGTTGCCAAAAGAGTTTGTTCTATATACTGATCATCAGGCCTTACAGTATATTAATAGCCAAGGGAAGCTACATCAGAGGCACTTGAAGTGGGTTGAGTTTCTACAGAGTTATACCTTTGTGTTGAAGCACAGGAGCGGAAATTCAAACAGAGTTGCAGATGCCTTAAGTAGAAGGCAGTGTTTATTGATAGAAATGAAGGTGGAAGTTGTAGGGTTTGATGAACTTAAGGGTTTGTACCCTAAAGATCCTGATTTTGTAGAGGCTTGGAGGGCTTGCTTGGCACCTGTTACTTTGGACAGGACTAAGTGGTTGGATTTTTTGATCCAAGATGGAATGTTGTTTAGAGGAAATCAATTATGCATTCCAAGGAGTTCAATGAGGGAGAATCTAGTCAAGGAGAAACATAGTGGAGGGTTGGCTGGACACTTTGGTCGGGATAAGACCATTGCCCTTGTTAGTGAGAACTACTATTGGCCATAGTTGCAGCAATATGTGAAGAAATTTGTGCAAAGTTGTAGAGTATGCCATATGGCGAAGGGTGTGAGACAGAACACTGGATTATATCAGCCATTACCTGTACCAGAGAGACCATGGGAGGACATCAATATGGATTTTGTTCTTGGCCTACCAAGGACACAGAGGGGAAATGACTCCATATTTGTGGTGGTTGACAGGTTTTCAAATATGGCACATTTTATTCCCTGCCAAAAAACTAGTGATGCAGTTCATGTTGCAAGTTTATTTTTCAAGGAGGTGGTACGACTTCATGGTCTACCAAAGAGTATAGTTTCTGACAGAGATACCAAGTTTGTTGGGTATTTCTGGAGAACCTTGTGGAAGAAATTAAAGACAGATTTGAAATTCAGTTTTGCATACCACCCATAGACTAATGGACAAACAGAGGTGGTGAATAGAAGTTTGGGTAATCTATTGAGATGCTTGATAGGAGATAAGCCCAAGGGATGGGATTTGGTTTTGCCACAGGAAGAATTTGCTTACAACAATTCTATCAACAGAAGTACTGGTAAATCCCCATTCTAGATTATGTATGGGAATAACCCAAGGAATGCTTCTAAGTTGAGAACGATGGATAAAGGAGAAAAGAGTAGTGTTGAGGCTGAAGATTTTGTAGAGCACATAAAGAGTTTACATGAAGAGGTACAATAACATATCAATAAGATGAATACTCAGTACAAGGCCAAAATAGATCAGAAGAGGCATTTCAAGGAGTTCCAAGTGGGAGATGAGGTCATGGTTCACTTGAGAAAGGAAATGTTTCCTAGAAAAACCTATAACAAGCTGAATATGAAGAGGTTTGGACCATGCAGAATCATAGGTAAAAGAGATTCAAGAAATGCCTATGAAGTGGAACTGCCAAGTGAGCTAAATATATCACTTGTTTTTAATATTTTAGACTTGGCAGAATACCATGAAGGAGGCAATAGTGAGACACCAACTACAGATTTGTGGAGTATTCTAGCGTCTACTCCAGCCACAGATGAGATAGAGGAAATACTAGACACTCGAGAAGGCAAAAGTACCAGGAACAAGCAGTATTCAGAATATTTGGTCAAGTGGAAGGGCAGACCTGTAGAAGATGCAACTTGGTTGTCAAAAACAAATTTTGACCGCCTGGGTCTTCCCCTAATAGTACAAAAGTGAAGGTCACTTCTCAATCCACCACGGGTGTCTGATGCAGGAGCATCCAGTGGCAGTAGAGCAATCTTGCATCAACAAAAAAATTCTAAGTGTTTTGCCTTGGTGTTGTTTTGCAAAGAAGAAAAAGTGTCGCGATATCGCGACATGTTTTGCAAAGAAGAAAAAGTGTCGCGATATCGCGACATGTTTTGCAAAGAAGAAAAAGTGTCGCGATATCGCGACATGTTTTGCAAAGAAGAAAAAGTGTCGCGATATCGCGACATGCAAAGAAGAAAAGTGCACGATATCGTGACATGTTTGCAAAGAAGAAAAAGTGTCACGATATCGCGACATGTCGCATTTTCATGACCAAAAGACAAGAGAAGGCGCAAGAGAGAAAAAGTGTCGCGATATCGCGACATGTCACATTTTCATGACCAAAAGAGAAGAGAGAAAGCAAGGAGAGAAAAGTGTCGCGATATCGCGACATGTCGCATTTTCGTGACCAAAAGAGGAGAGAGAAAGCAAGGGAGAAAAGTGTCGCGATATCGCGACATGTCGCATTTTCGTGACCAAAAGAGGAGAGAGAAGGCAAGGGAGAAAAGTGTCACGATATCGCGACATGTCACATTTTCGTGACCAAAATAGGAGAGAGAAAGTAAGAAGGAAAAAGTGATGCGATATTGTAACATGCTGCATTTTCAGGAACCGTTACAAAGTGACAATTAACGAAAGTCAATATGGCAGTTATAGGGGCAGTTACAGAGTGAAGCATGCAGCTAGAAATAAGAAATGTGATAGTAAACAGAAGTCATTATGGCAGTTGCAGAGGGAAATCATGTAGCTAGAACAAGAAATGTGACAGTGAATGGAAGTCATACAACGGTTACAGGGGCCGTTGCAAAGTGAAATCATCAAGTGGTGGTTATACTGAACATCATCAGATGAAGACCAAGAGTTGGAAAGAGAAACGTTTTGAAGCTCAAAAATAGAGCCAAAACAATTGACAAGTGGCATATGAGAATATTGTGTTTTAAAGGAGTTACATATAGAAGTTACTATTGATAGGTTGCATGTGAGAATCTAGAAGTTACTATTGATAGGTTGCATGTGAGAATACAGAAGTTACTATTGATAGGTCGCATGTGAGGATATACAATATTGTTATAAAAGGAGTGTTGCTTGGAGAATCGAGGGGGACTAGAAAAACTAAGGCTGCGGCTATTGTTGTAAATCTTTCCAAGTTATTGAATGAGAATTGGGGTCTTTCTTTCTTTGTTTTCTTTTTTGTAAATCTTCTTTTCTGTAAATCTTGGCTCTCCATCATCAAGGCATTTTGAGGTAAGGTAATTTGACTCCTTCTTAAGGTGGTTGTGGTTTGAGGAAATTATTTCTATGTCATAAAGTGGAGAAATAAGGATTAGAATTGTGTACATTGTTGGAAATATATGAGATAGAGTTTGAGAAATACGTGTACTAGATTTTGAGAGTTATTTGAGCTTCATTGTTGAATGAGTTTGGAAACACATGAGCTATGGTTTAAGAATAATTTGTGCTTTATCTTTGAAATAAATTGGATATACTTGTGCTAGGGTTGGAAACAAGTGTGTCCATCATTGTGGAGTATTTTGGGTATTGGTTTGAGTGACATTGAAAGTAATTGTGAAAGTGTTTGAGATAAATATTATGAAGAAAATTTATGCATTATTGTGTTTGATCTTTGAGAGAAAATTTGCAAGGAACATAAACCAGTTTTGTAAAGCAAAGTTAAACACTAGCATGATTTGATTTGAAAGGAATTTACAAGAAGTAGAGATCTGATTTGATGAATGTGATACATGTGAAAGCGATAGACTTAATTAATGTGAAGAGAACATATTGAAAATTTGCATTGCATATTATTATTTATATGTTCTTGAAAGAATTATAGGAAGAATACCTTTGAATTGCCTAGTTGAAGAAATCATTTATAAAAGAGATACAAGCATTGTTTTGAACATCATTTGTGTGCAAGTTTTGAGTATGTGTTATGATTATATTTGAGCATGTGTTATGATCAGATTTGAACGTGTGTTATGAGAATATTTGAGTATTTATTATGAGCAAATTTGAGTATGTGTTATGAAGTAGATTTGAGCAAGTCTTGTAAGAAGACTTGAAGCAGGTTTGAGGTAGAGTTGAGCAAGTCTTGTAAGAAGACTTGAAGCAATTTTAAGGTATATTTTATAAAGTATTATAAGAATACTTAAAGTAGGTTTGGGCAAGAGTTGAGAGCATATTTTAGCAAGCCTTGTGAGTAGGCTTGGTGCATATTTGAGTAGATTTGTTAGCAATTATTGCTAATTTGAGCAAGCCTTGTGAGTAGGCTTGGTGCAAATTGGAGTAGTGAGTTGAGCATATTTTGTTGTAGATTTGAGCAAGCCTTGTGTGAAATCTTGGAGTAGTTTTTGAGTAGATTATTGAGTTGTATTTAGATCTAACTAGAGCTTAGAGGAGAGGTGTCCCCTATGGATAGAGGTACACAAACCAGAGCATTGGGGATAGAGGTATCTTGTGGATAAAGGTACACAAACTAGAGTAGTGGGGACAAATATCTCTTGTGGATAGAGGTCCATAAACTAGAGTAGTGGTGATAGAGATCTCTTGTAGATAGAGCCCACAAACCAAATTAGTGGGTACATATATCTCCTATTAATAGAGATCCACAAACTAGAATAGAGGGGATAGAGGTCTCCTGTGGATAGAGGTCCACAAACTAGAGTAGTGGGGATAAAGGTCTCATGTGGATAAAGGTCCACAAACTAGAATAGTTGGAATAGAGATCTCTTGTAGATAGAGGTCCACAAACTAAAGTAGTGGAGACAGAGGTCTCCTATGGATAGAGGTCCATGAAATTGAGCATAGGGGATTGATGCCTCCTTTGGACAGACTTCCATAAAAATTATAATAGGGATTTGGTACCAAAGAAATTTATTAATAAAATTTAAAAGAAATATTTTCTCCATGGATGTAACACACATTGGGTGAACCATGTTAAATTTGTGTCTCTCATGTGTGTGATTATTTTTTATTGTCTTGATACTATTATTGATGATATTGGTTAAATACTAATTTGAAGAATTATTACAATTGATAACATTGGATAATATTGTTTGGAAAATAAAAGCAAAATATTATCTCATACTGTTCAGGCCTCCCTCTCAGTATAATATCATGTTCTTCATACTCCTGGGTGAGTTTTGGAAGAATTTTTCATAAAATCCTCTTCCAACTCTTCTCAAAATAGACATTGAAGTCTACCACACTTTTAAGAGAGGTCCTCTTGATAAGTAAAAATTGATTCAAATACTGGAAGAGGTCCTCTATTTCACCAAACATATCCATGAGAGGCTCTACTATATTTGACCATGTAGATATGCTTCTAGGTTGCAAGGTTTTGTACTAGAGCCATGCTCTACCTTCAATAGAAGCAACCAGTAGCATGCTCATTGCATCCTCATGCATAATATTGTGAAGGGTGGCTAGAGAAGCCACATTTTGTAGGCGTTCCTTCATAGTTCCCTTGATGCCACTATATTTTATCATGGTGTCAAAGGATTCTTACATAATATCATGCTAAAAAAGGAGATTAAGAGGACCAGGATCGTTCCATTAGGGAAATAATGGTTGAGCCATTAAGGCACTAGTCCTCAGAGGTCTTGGTTCTAATGTCAGAGTTAGATTTAGAGTCACCATATGAGCATGCTATCTTTGCTAATGAGGTCAAGGTTACTCATCATACCTTGAGTTATTTGGGATGTTTGGATCTTTAGCATGGGTGGGCAACTAGTCTCATGATCTGGACATGTCATGTAGTCAGAGTTTCCAGGTGGTTTTGAAAATATTTGGAAAAATCAGAGAGTCACAAAAATATAATTTCATAAAACACAGAAACTCAATGAGTTCCCCAGCAGAGTCACCAAAAATTATTGGCCACCAATCCGACACCGTGTGCTAGGACAAGGAGGCAGATCAACACCAAGCATAGAATGGTCACTGTGTTAGGATAGAATGAATTATCTTCAAATAAGGTCAGTTTCTTAGGGGGTGGTTCTAGCTACTTATGCTACAAAATAGGAAAAGGGAGAAGTGGAGAAAGGAATAAAATGGTCATAGCTAGAGCTCACAAGGATGGGTATAGTCACATCAAGACATATGTAGGTGATATACCACATATGAAACACATAACCGATACCTAACAGATCACACAACCATGCCTATGTTATGGGTCTTATCAATGGTGGGTGGGGGGTGAATTCTAGAACCACCAAACATGTGCATGAGATCCAAGATGCAAAATCAGAGCACTCCTATCAAAATGGATTTAGTAAAAATAAACCCACAACCCATATATACAAACATACACTTATGAGCCACTCAAGTAAACCCCATAGAATCTATATAGCAAAATAACATGGGATAACTTAAACAACCAAACAAAAATATGCATTCATATAATAAATTAAGAACATGGAGACAAAGCCACAGATCAAACAGTGCAAAATTTGTATTTACATGGAGATAAATCTTACACGTGAATTGTAATGGCTAAAGAGCCACCATTAGGAATGACTAGAATTCCACTACTTATAGGTATATTTACATCAATTACAAAATCAAACATTAATGGTTCTAGGTGGGAATACAATCCTTGTAGCGGATAAGCATCACATTGGTACACTATTCCACTAGATGACATTGATCTTCTAGAAGGTAGCTGATACAACTGGTTGGATCTGGGACCTTAGATCTTATGATATTTCTACCTAGTTTATTAATCATAGTTGCCTTGTCCTTCTCCTTTACTGGTGATTCTCTGGTTTAGGCGGTGAGTGAGTGACAGGTATTAAAATGCCTTAGGATCAACACACATCAAGTAATTCACCTCTTTGTACATTATCAGGTACCTGAATTACTGGAGCAATGGTCAAGTCTTATTTTTGAATTTTAGATGATGGTGGGAGCCTTGCATGTTGTGCAGGTGCTTTATTTGCTCTTATTTTTACCCACGAGGCTACTAGAGATTGAGGGTGGGTATTTTTATGAGGTTTCACCTCGTTTGCACTTATATCTCCTACCCAAGCTAGGTGGGAGTTGTATCTCCTCCCCAAGGGTAGGGTTGTACAATTTTTTTGCCCATGCTAGCATTTTGAAATATCTACCCAGTATGTTGGGTGGGATTTAAGAAAGTTCCACCTAATACCAAGGGTATATTTTTCTTCCTACTTTATTACCAACCCTTCTTTAATTCATCATCTACTCGTTGATTTGGTTCGCTTGCAGTTGCTACTTTTACCACCTGATATCTTTTGTTCATCCATCAATGTTCCTTAAAAATTGGCGTACTCCTTCTGAATAAAGGGAATCACTTCCTAAAGGGAAGAGTGAGTGAAGGGTGCAAAATTTCATCCATAATTAGGCTTCCAACCATGTACCTTCACATTCTTCATAAATGTATAGAATGTTGTCATCGTTTACATTTTCATCTTGTGTAGTTTCAGGTCCAACAAAATTTGTTGCTCTAGATACACTAACATAATTTGTCTCATATGATTTAGTGTATTTGATTCCTCTTGAAGCCTATGTGAGAGCCACATACCAACTGGTATCAAGTGGATATTATACATAAAATACTTGTTTGGATTGTGATGCTAGGATAAATGGATCAATATTTACCATTCCAATGATGTCATATTGTACATACTAAATAATTGAACTATCATTAGTGGTAAAGCATATGTTTGATGTATTTTT
This sequence comes from Wollemia nobilis, assembly GCA_028583015.1. Classification (NCBI taxonomy): domain Eukaryota; kingdom Viridiplantae; phylum Streptophyta; class Pinopsida; order Araucariales; family Araucariaceae; genus Wollemia; species Wollemia nobilis. The sequence goes on from JAQPPZ010005358.1 coordinate 28,627, forward strand.
ATCAAAACTAGAGGGTTGTTCTCTATGCAAAATAAACTTAGTACATGTATTTTCAATCTCGTGCCAAATAAAGTGGTCATGAACCTCCAAAAAGCCAAAAGTTCCCATATTTGAGCACTTTTGACATGGACATCTAATTATTTCAGGGTCTGTAGAATTTTTTCTTGTAAAATACAATAATTGGCAAACCCCACGATAATAGTTCTTGCTATTTCTACAAATGGACCTCCCCCAAAATAAAAAGTATAGTTATATGGGTAGATCTGATCGAAAGCACAAATTTTCTTTGTTAATGGAAATAACATAGTAAAAATACTTGGATGCTCCTAGCCAAGATTTATCCATGATGCTTGATGGAATATCTCCTTATACCTAGCCACATCATAGATAAGGTGAAATTTATCTTTGATTCAACATTCATACAACTACATATTGCATTTTACTTGTTTCCATAATCATTTTTAATCTTGTTTTGTCATGCAACCCCATGTGCAAATTGGTAATTCATTTGATACACCATAATTATATTCCATGCCATAGGTGTAACATGTGAGAGAACACTGATCAAAATATCAAGCAAAGTGAGCAAGAAGGTGATAAAGAAACATGAAATAAATGTATGGCTATTTTGCTCTTGTACACAATATTTTATCCTTTGCTTTCTTGAAAGAAAATTATCCAATGGATAGCCTTATATTTAATTCGACCTCTTCTAATTGATTTCCTCCTCTCTTAAAATTGTCTTTCCTCCTCTCTTAAAATTATCTTTGAATCAACTAAATGCAATCTAGGTTATGCAATCTATGTACTTTTAGCTTTAACCTTGAGAGTTTACATCATTGATGTTGCAAAACCAAGTGGGAAGTCCCCAAAGAAGTGGTGGATAGATATGATAATAGTAGTGTTGATATCAATAATTCATAGGGGCATGAATGATTGATTTTCTATACCAACAACCCCTTTGGATTTGTAGTTACAAGGAATTTCACTAGTGAAATTCTCTTCAATTCCAGTCAAGGCAATGGGTACCCATTCGAGAACATGGTGTTTAAAGATCATTACTTGGAGATCCTATTATGCTTCCTCCTAGTGCTACTCTTTATTGAATAGGAGAGAGCACTAGGTCTAGATTTAGATTGCACAATAGTGGAAGTAACTATATAACTCTATAAATATTGGGAGTATGAATACTTATGTGGATTTATATGGGTCTCACCCATTTTATATGGATTTGAGGGTAGGGGATGTTGCTCATGGAGTTGTGCTCCTCAATAACAATGGCATGAAATTTGAGTATGGAGGTATCTACTTGACATACCAGGTGACTAGGGGTGTTTTGGACTTATATTTATTTGTTGGCCCTTCTCTACTCTATATTGTTCAATAGTACATAGGTCTCATAGGTCACCCTACCCTAATGCTATAGTGGTATTTTAGTAATTTATTCCTTTTTCTTTTTCTCCTCCATACATGTTAGAATATTTATTCATGTTTGCTTTATAGCAGATACATAGACCCAATTAACTTTGATTACATCCTAGTGTCTGGTATAAATATAAAAAGGTAAAGGTTAGCCAAGATACCACACATTTGGTATGTGTGAGACCCCTTGTAGGAGCAAGAAAAAATTTCACTTGGGTACTTCAATGTGTATTTGTTTTAAATTTCTAAAGCTTTGATCAATCTTGTAGTAAATTAAGTCTTACAAATCTATGTTTAAGGGAAAATAGAGGAGAAATAAGAAAAGGTATATGTGAATGAATTTAAAGGTATATGTGAATGGAAATTTTAACTCCATGCTTGTGATATGTGTCCTTATCAAAGGACCAAGCCAAAATATTCAACCAATGTTCCACTTTTGTTCATGGTTTATTCTCACACACCTACAAACTCCTTATGCACTTGCTATAGTGTTCCACTTTCACAAGTAACTTTACCACTTTTATTGTTATTTATTCCCAAACACCCTTATATATATATATATATATATATATATATATATATATATATATATATATATATATATATATATATATATATATATATATATATATATATATATATATATATATATATATATATATATATATATAAAAAAAAAAAAAATATCTTGAGGGTGAAGATCTTGGAGAACCCACAAATGATGACTACAAAGAAGTCAACTGTTAATGATACTAAAGACTCAATAGTAAATTAAAATAAATATAATTCCATGATTTATCTGTTAAACCCCAATATTAGACCTTAAATACCCTAGACTTGTGATAGGATTGTTGTAATGTAAAGACATCCAAAATTAGTGTGAGTGGAACTTATAACTTGTCACTTTGCAAATATCAATCATTAATGAAAAGATCTACCAAGAGTCTTCAATGACCCACTTGTTATTTATTCACTTGTACGATTATAAAGTTATATATTTGAAGGAGGAGAGTTTACACATGACATTGGTTATCGATCCAAGTATCCAAACACTTTTTTTAGCTAGGTATAATAAATGTAATTACAAAAATATAAATCAATTATAGTTTAAAAGTAAATATTATTTCAAGAATAAAAGGCATTTCAGTCTCATGATCCTTTATGGTCCATGCCACCAACTACCTATTTGATGTCAGACTTGCTAAGACCAAGATATGATGGCAAGGTGATAAATTTGTGAAGATAACAATAAAGACAAGGTGACAACTTTGTGATGATAATAATAAAGACATAGAATCAACATGTAAACAACCTTGGTATATATATGAGACACTTGTAAATATTAATATAATGATTGTTTCCAACAAATCAAATGATATAATGAGATTTAAATGGTTCTCTATACACCATGTTTCTAATAAAAAGTTCCTAATCAAAAAAACATCCCTTTGATCTGGAAAGGGAATGTTGGACAAGGGGAAACTCTATGTTTAGTGATGCTACAAACTATCCATAGGTGGGAAAAAATCAAAGTTATCTAGGTTGCACAATTTTTATCTCTTTTGATACCTAAACTTTTCTTGATACGATACAATGCAAGATCTATCTTGTACTTGGTACTTTTAGACTATGCAACAAAATCCCCTCAACAATGTGTATCCATTCTTCATTCTCTACTAATCTCATTAGCTTTTAAAATTGGGGAGAAGTGGAAGCTTGTTGAAAGGGATAAAATTGCCATAGATGGTTTTGATAACATCGTTGCCAAATAACCAGTAGCATGAAATTACCACAAAAAATAATATGGACACCACCATTGAATAAAAAACACACAATAATTTGAGCATATTTCCTGATATACAAGGCAAAAAATTTACCTAAAAACATTGTGCTCTTATCAGCCCTATAATTCTATTTGTAGCTAAAAAATATGTTGTGAAAATTTTTGGATACCCCATATTCATATTTTTTTAATAGCTACAAGAAAATGATAAAGCATTGGGCATAGGAAATGGGGTTGAAATCTGAATTCTAAACCCAAAAATTTGAAAGTTTAATGTAATAAAACTTGAAGCTATAACACTAGTAAAATTGCAAATAGACCATCAAAAAACATTGTACTCAAATCGATCAATATCATATTCCAATTGTATGCAACTGATATGAGTACCATCTACTAGGATTTTTTGAGTACATTATATTCATATTTCCAATATTGAAGATAGAATGATAGAGGGACCAATAACATTGATCTTTCTCTCTAAACATAGTCTAGAAGTTGAGCTTGAAACCCTAGTTTATATATTTTTTAAATTTGGTCAAAAAGCTAGAATGAAATGTGCCCAGAAGTGAATAAACACTAAGCATAATTAAAATACTAACATAATGTTTATACATTAAGCAAACTTAAAATTATCATTGCCTATCAGGAAAAAAGATCAATCCATCAAGAGAGAAGACAAAAAGTACTTGAATTTTTGGGATAATTCCATTGCAATAGGTGGTGGTAATTATCGAGATAGAATTCAAAGCTACAAACACTTTGCTAGTTTTACCACCAACCAAAGTATACTCTATCTCAGATTCCTTTCTATGCCCTGCTTGATATAACATAATTTTTATTATATTTATTAAGATTTGAGAACACCTCCTATAGCTAAAAAAATCATACAAATTCTTTAGACAAGTCTAAAAGTATTTATATTAGGTGATTCAAAGCTTATAGACGATAGGCAAGTAATTTCATACTCACTCCTACATGAATGGGACCCACCACTATGCACAAACTCTATGCCAATCACAAAATAAAGGATACCATATTTATGTACCTTAAATAATGAAAGGAGAAAATCTGGGCTAGGATCAACATGAGCCCTCCAAAACAAATGATAAAGTAGGTAGAGGTAAAAGTATATTTTTCTTTAGTATATTTAATATGCATTTGCTACTCTAAATGTGCATCCTTTCTTATTTATGTTAATTTGGATTGAATTATGTAGGCTTTCACCAATGTAGGTGGGGATATAAGAATATTTTAGATGTTAAATCAGTTTTATCTAGATATGCAGTATCAAAACTACCTCTAAATGTTATCTAGACAAAAATTTATTATATGAATGCTTACAAAGTTTTAACTCTTGACTCGGTAAAAATTCTAAAAACCCTAAATCTTACACAAATTTTATGACCTAATTAAAATTCTAAAAATCCTAAATCTTACACAATTTTGATGTCCCCGTGAAAGTTCTAAAAACCCTAAATCTTAAAAAAATTTGCTCATAAATGCAAAGCTTTCATAGATTTTGTAGAAAATTCCAAAAATCCTAAATCTTACCTATAGCTTGCTTCTTGCCACCTTAGCACTCCCAAGACTTATGCCACATGAACTCTCCAATGGGTAAAAAATGAAGAGCATGTGCTTATACTGAGAGTGGGGTGAACAATATAAGATAAAACTTTTTGCTTTTTAATAAAAATGATAACATTAGAAATATTAAAGCAGTAAACATCACACAAAGCATCACACACATAAGAGGCATGATTTAACATGATTCACCCAATGTGGGCTACTCCACGGAGAAAATATTCCTTATAAATTTTTCTCAAATAAATTATCTTAGAAATATTTTTCCTACAATGTTTATGGATCTCTATCCAAAGGAGATACCAATCCCTTAATCAATTTTGTGGATATCTATACACAAGAGAACTCTTTCTCCTTAGCTTTGAATGGTGATCTTTTAGAAGAAATGTTATCCCCTCTGCTTTGGGTAATGGATATTTATCCACTGAAGACACCTATCCTCACTGCCCTGACTAATGGATCTCTATCCACTGGATGCTATTTTCCTCTATACTCTATCACTTTCAAAGCTTTATACTCTAATTTGTACTAAATACAATCCTTCGATCTAGCATGAATCTATCCTTAATCTCTATACTCTTATCTGTACTAAACATAGTCCTTCGATCTAGCAAAAATCTATCCTAAATCTCTATCCTCAAGCCTTAACATAAAGCTTGATCCAATCACAAATCAACATTGCTAGATCTACCCCAAAATTTAACTCAAGGTTTGAACAAATCAATCAATCAACTCTGCCCTCAAGTATTCTCAAAGACTTATCTCAAATCTACCTTGTAATCTTCCACAAAATCTCACACTAATTTATTGACAAGTCCTCTCAAGAACTTGTCTAAATATGCTCAAAAAGTCCTCACTATAACTTGTCCAATATCATAGAAACATAAAGAGAATTGTTAGAGACTCAATATGCTTCACATTCATCACAATGCTCAATTACTTTCAATCACTCAATAAAATAATTCTTTCTCATAAACCCTAGTCCAAGCATATGAACACTCACTCAAATATTTCCAACAATGCTTATCAATCAATTTCACATAACACTGATACTCATGATCTTTGCAAACCCTAGTTCAAGTTCCTCACTCAACTAATTTCTTCAACAACAATGCTTATCAAACAAGGTTTTATCAACAACTCTTTATTCCAGAAAACCTTGAAGCATTAATTTAAAACACACTCAACAATGCTTACCAAAAAATCCTTTTCACTCCAACTTTGCGTTCACAACATTCACCAATCACTCACTAGAAAGATGTGCCCATACCTCTTGTTTGATGTAGAAGTGCCCTTAGGAAAACCTGTCTCAATCACAATTTCCTTCTTTGCCAATTTCAATGGTTATATGATAAAATATCACACTAACTCTCTTTCAAAATATTTCTCAAACACAAAAATAATCAATCCCAAATACACCTTATTACTCCTTGAAATTAGAAATGATCAAATTACACATAAAAACTCTAATTTAATAAATCAAACTTTCAAAAATAACCCTTCAGAAATAATAATTGCCTACCCTTTTATCTCCCTCAAAATACTAAATAACCAATATTAATTTAGGAAAAAATTAAATCTTATAACCCAACAAAAACAATTATTTTTCAACCTTAGGCACATAAAAATATTTATATTTTTCTTCAATATTAGCACATCCCTCAAAAAAATATTTATATTTTTCTTCGATATTAGCACACCCCTCAAAAAAATATTTATATTTTCTTCAACCTTAGCACATACCAATTTAAGGATCAATAAAACAATCAACGACACATACCTTTCTCTCAACCACTAAAAGGCATCGATGGATTTTGACCCTGAAACCTCTTCGTCGAGTGCCTTACCAAGGTGCTAGCCCACCACATGGGCTAGCTGCTCCCACGAGAATGGAAAGGCGCTTGCCCCCCTTTAACTCCTCAGTGGAACCACTTCCAAAAATGATGACCTTCCTCCCTTGCAAAATGCGAACCTCACAGGATTCGAATCTGTGTCCTCCTACCAACAAGCGTCTTAACTCCTTCCATCATCACTAGCTGCACTACGTGGTGCATGTGCAATGTGAGAGGAACCTAGCTCCTACTTGTTCCTTTTCTTCTATCAAAGACTTTTTAAACACAAAAACTATTACTTTCTTTCTACGCTCATTTTCAAACTTAGGGGCATTCAAAAAATTATTAAGGGGTCTTAAGGCAAAGTTTTTTCCTTATTATACACATAGTGCCTTGATTCTATACCACGTCGGCGCTTTAAATCGAATTTTAAATTTTATTTATAAATTTTGCTTTATAACCCTTTTACGGTTTATTTAAATTAATAAAAAATTATTTATAATTAAATTAAAATTAACTTATAATTAAGTAACATGAAATTTAATTAAATTAATTAATAAATTAATTTATAATAAAATTATATTAATTAATTTATAATAAAATTATATTAATTAATTTATAATTAATTTAAATTTCTTTTTTAATATTATAATAAACTATTATAATATTATTTTCCTGGGCCTCTTCTTTACCCTTTGGACCTTATCTGACTTCCTGGAACCGGGTCTTGATCAACTGAATATGGACTATCCTTTTGCATTTATCGGAGAACCTGAAATTGATGTTGCCCACTAAAACTACCGTTGACTGGTGCTGAAGTCTTGACATCAATGACCACTCACTCTTGACATCAATGACAACTCATTTACTCAAAATGTCCAACAAAAAATTACCCTTATATTGAACTCTCAAAAGGAATGTGAACTTATTTATGAGATCTCACTTGCCCCTCTTTTTCAAGAGGTTGAGAAAGATGAATAATCACTCTTACCTCTTTTATAAGGTCAGTCGAGTGTTGAGCATTCCCAGTTTAAAATGATCAAGATCATGAGAAGCTTAGAATACATAGCTTGATAAGGTTAAGGCAACCATGGAGTGTTGAACATTTTCATTTTGAAAAGGTCAAGGTCATGGGAAGATTAGAATAGAGAGCTTGATAGGGTTATGAAAACCAAAAGTTTCACTCACCAAAGGCCTACGAATCCTTTATATATATATTTTTTTTATGATTGATTTTTAAGGGTGGTTATAAACCACCCTCATAGGGTTTATTAAGGTGGTCATAAACTGTCATAAAAGTATTTTTGTGCAATATTTTAAGGGTGGTTTTAAACCACCCTCTTAGATTCTTTTAGTCGTCCTTACAAGTCTTTTTTGTGCAGTGTTTTAAGGGTTGTTTTAAACTACCCTCTTAAGGTCTATTAAGGTGGTTTAAAACCACCGTAAATAACTGCCATTTCTAGCCACCCTGAAAAGCCTTTTTTGATGCAGAGTTTTAAGGGTGGTTTTAAATTGCCCTCTTAGGTTCTATTAAGATGATTTTTTACTATCGTAAAAATTGTCATCCTTTAAGCCACCCTTAAAAGTATTTTTTGATGTAGTGTGTAAATTAACCTTTTGAATATCTAATTTACATATCAAGCATTAGATGATAATGTTATGAATTATCTACTTATTCCTTGCAATAAGCCAAACTTGACCCCCATGCCAAATATTTACTCCTAGGAGTCCCCCTTGGACTTATTGGACTGGCTTCAAACATGCATAGACACATGGTGGTGCATGGTTTGTCAACAATTTCATATCTAGGTCTCATGCATTTGTAGGAGCTGAAATCTATAGAGTTTTTTTTGTTCTCCATAGCCTTTTAGTTTATCAATTTAGGGTCTAAAATTATCTACTTTGATTTAATTTTCTAATTGTTTGTATAAGCCCCAAATCATTGTTTTAAATTTTGGGTGATTGTATATATAAACTCAAAATTTCTATTTTAAAATTATCGATGATTGTCTATGTAAATCCCATATCCTTTTATATTTCGAATGTTCATGTTAACCTCTCAAAGACTTCAATACCATTCATTTTTTTAAATAAATATAATTAATATTCTTTTAATAATATAAAACACTTTTCACAATAACAATAACAACAACAAAAAAAAATAATAATATATATATATATATATATATATATATATATATATATATATATAATTTTTAAGTTCTCTATAAATATATTTTAGACTCATTCGAACCTGCTACATATCACAATATATAACTACTTTATAATAAATAGAGGCGTAAGACCCAAGTCCCTATTTTAAAGTTTCGGCTGATTGTTTATGTTAAGTCCAAGTCCTTATTATAGGTTTTGAATGACTTTTCATGTTTCAATACTATATTCTTTTA
>JAQPPZ010005359.1:0-34468 GCA_028583015.1 Wollemia nobilis
AATGCTAATAGAGGATAATGATGTAAAATGACAATAAGGATGTTAACAGATAATCCCGAATAGAAATGCAAGTAAGTTGCAACACTTTAATAGCTAATCATGACCTTATTATGCAATTAAACTACATGGGTGAACTCCAAGATGCAAAATAATAAAGAATAATCATAAGATTAACTAAATACAGAATAATGCAACAGAAAATAATGAGGAAATGCAAACTCTGGGCATTGATTGCCCCCAATGCAGACTGCAGTCGAGATCGTCTCGAATTGGTGCGAAATCATCTCGAATTGAACAGGATCGTCCATGACGAACTGAGCTTGCTCCGGCTGAAAAATACTAAGGTTCCTGCAAATAAATTTGGACAAATATGGAGGCAAATAATAATTTAAGACGGTCTAATGCACGTAGAACTTGTGTTACGGGAAATTTCAGCCAGGGGGATGCCAAGGGGGAGTCCTAAGTTTAAATAGGCTTAGGAGGGAGGTTAGGAGGTTGGAGATCATCCCAATTTGGGAGATCTCCAATGGGGGAGGGTCTCTAACGGTGCGGACACGCTTCTGCCCGGATTAGAGACGCCGTTGGAACAGAGGCTAATTGTGAAAAATTAGTTTTGGGACAAGATCGTCTGGACGTCCTAGCCCAGACGAAATCGTCCGATCTGAGGCGATATCGTCTGATCGGCGACGATATCGTCAAACGGTCAAAACAAACTCTAAAAATGGCATGGGAAAGGAGGAAACGGGTTAAACGACGGTTTGGGAGCGGTTTTGGGGTTAAAATTTGAATTTGAATTATTACTAGAGTAATTGTAATTATTTAAGGTTTTACTGTGCCAATTTTAGGGTGCTACATTTTGCCCCCTCTTTAGCGAATTTTTTGAAGAAAATGCGTTAAAGATGAGTTCTTCTCGATCTACGAGAAAGCAAAAATTATTCCCATTTTTAGGCGACGATTCTAGGTCGAATCGTACGACAGCTTACTATGGTGCCCCCTCCGTGTTTTTACCCAAATCGAACGTTTGAGGTAAAAACGCGAAAAAGCAAAATTTTAAAATGTTTTTAATTGTTTTTGAATAAAATTAAGAAAAATAGGGTAAAACCCTAATTCATTGTTACTGTTCATTTTCCTAGTTTTTAGAGCTCTGGAGACAAGATGGTCGAGACAGTGCACAGATCGACAGAGGTCCGACGCGGGCTACGGGTAAGGGTCTAAACTGAATTTAGAATGCTTTACTTTAGAATTTCATGCTTTTTAGATTAGATTTGATTGATTTTTGAGCATCGTGGCCATTTTTGGGCCGTCGACGTCGTCGAGACGAAATCGTCTCGATTTTGCCGAAATCGTCTCGATATCGTCGATTTCGTCTAAGGGCGAAATCGGCGATAGGGGGACGATTTCGTCCAATAAGGGACGATTTCCTCATGCAAAATCGGAGACGAATTTGCTCAAATTGGGGACGATATCGTCCAATTGTGGACGATATCATCATTTATAAAATTGAACTTATTTTGACTTGCATTTTTAATTAATGATTTATTAATGATTTTTATTGTTGATTTTGTTTATGTTGCGGAGAGGATTACTAAAGAGTAGAGAATGGAAATATGGCGGGTTGAAGGATGACTTGGCCGCTCTATCTCGAGCAGAGCGAGATCAGCTGGCTCAGGTCGGCTTGCAGCATGTGGCAGAGATGCCACAGGTTTCTACAGATATGGGGCTATTGACAGCCCTAGCAGAGAGGTGGTATCCGGGTTCTTCCTGTTTCTGGTTATCGATAGGGGAGATGACTCCCACACTGGAGGATGTATGGAGGATTTTGAGGATCCCCATACAAGGATGGCTGATCACTCCCATGGCCAATCAGGGCCACGCGATGATGCGACTGTGTGGCGATCCGAGCTTCGCCCTGGAGAAGGGCGGAGTGAATATCGAGTCACTGCGCCAGATGCCTGGGGCATCTAGACTCACATGGGTTTTGGCTGGGGTGGTAGGTGGACTTCTACTGTGCCACCAGAGTGGATGCAGGGTACCATGGCTACTGATAGATGTGGTCTATGACATGAGAGACCACGGGTACAGGTTTGCTTGGGGGAGCTTTGTACTCTGTCGATTGTATAGGATCCTGCATGGGGTCGTATACAAGGGCGGCCGATGTCTGGTTATGACATCACTACTACAGGTTTGGTGTTGGGAGCACATCATGGTGCGAAGGCTGGTAGGGCTCCCACTAATAGGGATTGATAGGGAGAGGCCCCGAGTTTTCTACTGGTGGCTCCGGAGAGGGGCACAATGATGGATAGATCTCGCCAACATCCCGGAGACTACTAGACGACCTTGTCTCTGACCGGATCACCTGGAGGCCTTGGAGAGATCATCCAGGGTGGGCCGAGGATGGACAAGAGCTGGCTCGCATCAAGTGAGTCTGTTGGCTGAGGATGGAGAGGGGAGAGGTGGAGCTCCATCGGTACGACCGAGTTTTGAGGCAGTTCGGTCTACAGTAGGGGATCCCATCTCTCAGAGACTACGAGTTTTCTTGGACTATCCGGGATAACACTACAGTTAGCGGGGCTCCAGATATGCAATGATTCTGGAGTCAAGATGTAGATGATGCCCCCATTCAGCCAGTGGATGGGGACGACGTTGGGGTAGCCGATGGCTATGATGCCTGGTACATAAGCATCCGCCCTCCTCGGATGATGAGGGCTCAGGGTCCGATTCATGTAGTTGTGCGTCGGATGGGGAGGCGGCGCCAGGCAGCCATTGAGGTAGCACAGGGTCATGACAGGAGAGAGCAGAGGAGACCACAGGCTCAGCAGAGGCCATGATAGTGGGAGAGGAGGGAGGAGAGACCCCCTTCTCCATAGAGAGAGAGGCCACCATCGCTCGATAAGGGCAAGGGTGTTGACACTGGGGAGAGCAACGAGACAGCGACTCTCCGAGCTGAGGTTGCCCGCTTGTGGGCTCAGGTGCAGACATTGCAGGATGAGGCTACACGACTTAGAGCTCAGGGTGGAGGAGCGAGCACTCAAGATTTAGCATGCGCTATTGCCCAGGTTACATTCTATCAGGCTCTATATTACCAAGCGATGCCAGTAGAGCAGAGGGTGCCATTACCAGCTCATATTGTAGAGCCTATCATGATGGGGTCATCTAGGACATCATCACGATCGGCATCCAGGACTCATGGCACCACATGGACTACGATGGGGCCACCTCCTCCACCTCAGGGCGGGGGAGGAGATGAGGCTGAGAGCTCGAGGGGTTCTCGAGGCGAGGCTACTGCACTACACAGAGATTGTATATTTGATTGAGAGGATTGAGTATGCCAAGATGTAGATTGTGGCATACCAATCTATTTTTGATATGATGTACATATATTTGATATATATATATATATAGATGAGATATTTTTTGATCATATGACTTGTCTTATGCGTTTGTATGATGCTTTTAATGTTTTGGTGTGATTGATTTGATGATTCATGTAATTATGTCATTTGGAAATATATTATGGTTTAAATGTCATGCTTTAAAAATTTAAATGAAATAATCTGATGTAACAAATTGTTTGTTGTGATGATAATTTGATAAAAAAAGGGACCTTTAACAATAATTTCAAAGGACATTGTCGCTATTATAGACCATTTCATGGAGTCACCGCTCACTCGGTCGTCAAGCTAATCCCAGTATAGAAATATTGTTAAAAGTAAAAGAGTGCTTAAGAGACTGTCTTAAGACTTTGGTGTGATGATGCAAATGATGATGATGATGATTTTGTTTTCAGACTTTTCATGAAAATATTATGCATGAAATATTTTAAAATGATTTTTGCTAGGCATAAATTCCTAAGTGTGATAAATTTTTTGGATAATTCCCTAGGAATTATACCATCATTGCAAATTTGCATATTGACATAATGACATGAAATAGTGATAATGTGCATGCTTTTTTAAAAACATAATTGTATAACAGAATGATTTAAGTCATATGTTTTTATGATTTTAAATAAATGGGGAATAAAAATTGGTACAATGGTTTGCGCTAGGCATAGAATATGTAGGTATAGACTTATACCATCATCGTGAAATCCAAAGAAAAAGTTGATATAATAGTTTTATTGTATGGTTGATTTTTAATTGTTGAAAATAAATAGAAAATATGAAGAGGAGGACTTGCGCTAGGCATAAGACTCCCATTTAAGTTCTGGAACTATACCATCGTCGCGAAAGTCGACAATATATATATATATATATATATATATATATATATATATATTTTTTTTTTTTTTTTATATGTGTGTGTGTGTTTTTATTGTATGGTTTGAAAGAAATTTTGATTTTTGATTATGCATGTAGTTGTCTTTATGCGAGAAAGGAAAAATGAAATTATTCCAGACAATTTGCAAAGATATTTCAAAGTATCTCGAAGACAAAAGTTAGATTTATAAGGAATCCCATGTGCATATGTGAGTTCATTTCCAATCTTGATTTATCATAATGATACACAAAATCTCTCAAATACAAATGTGTGTGCAATTGCTATGTTCGTTTACCAGTTTTGAGCAAGATAATTTGATACAAGTGATTTGAATGAACCAAATAAGTGTTCATTAACCATGATTTAGATGCATATAACCATACCGGACTACTATGTAAGTCGGATTATCAAGAGCTAGCTAATCCATAAGCAGACATAGGTCTGTACAAAAGAAGGTCGCTAATGTGACGGACATATCGCCACGCTAGGAGTTACCCAAGGCCAAGCGAGGTTGGGCACAAACCACCTGTTATGGGGCTTACCTCACAGTTTTCGAATAATTGAGAATTCCAGGGATTCAAGCTCATCAACCCTTCTTTTCTTTTCAATGGGTAGGGAGAGGGATTTTATTGCTTTTGCTTTCTTTTGCTTTTCTTTTGTATTTTTGCTTGATTTTTGAGATAATGCTTGAAACATTGTTGTAATGATATAAAATAACATTTTTCTTTTTCTCTTTTTCTTGAACTTTGCTTTTCTTCCTATGCTAGGGATACTTGCTCGGATTATCTGTAGAGCAAGGGATTTTTATTCTGGGTAGGGGTGAGCTTGTCCTTTTGCCAATTCTCAAAGATTCTAGACCATGTGCATGATAGGATAGCAGGGGAAACTTTTCGCTCAAGAAACCACTTCTACTATGTAGCATAGCATGGACATTACAAATATAATCATTTTATTGTGAAAGGATGTGCTTGGTTTAAGTAAATAACAAGATCAATTCTCTGTGCTCAAACTTTATTTAATTGAATTTTGTGGACTTTGATATAAGAGAGATTAGTAATCATGCCAGATAAAAATCAAGATATTTATTTTGTGTTTGTGAAAGTGAGGGATTCCAAATAAATGCTAATTTATCCAAAATAATTTGAAATATATAACCGCAACATTTGTAAGAAGAAATATATACAAATACTTTTTGGGAAGTTTGAGAATGTTGACTCTCTCTTTCTTCTTTATTTTGTTTTGGTTTCGAAAGAGTCAAGAATATTGTTGTTTTTATTTTTATTATTTTTGTTTGTTTTTGTTTTTGTGTAAACAATTTGATATATTTTTAAAATAAGACAACATGCAAAATATGTACAAATGATGAAATGACCAAATTTTATGCGTAATATCGCCTAAGATGCATAATATTCATAGGTTCTTTTAAATATTTACCATCTAAGGTAGCTAATTTGTATGCTCCCGATTCAAATTTAGCAGTGATAATGTATGGTCCAAGCCAATTGGGCTCAAATTTACCTTTAAGGTCTTTAGTTGCATTAGTATTTTTTTGATTTTCTTTTAAAACAAGGTCGCCGATCTCAAAGGATCGATGACGAACTTTTTTAGCATATGATCTTTTAAGCTTGTTTTGGTAGGCACGGAGATGCTCCAAAGCATTGATGCATTTTTCATCTAGGAGTTCCAGCTGATCGAGTCTGCCATACTCGATATTCATCTCCTACTTCGGTATCTTGAAGTAGTAGAGCCAAAGAAGGAACTTCTAATTCAAAGGGAAAAATGGCTTCAAGCACCATAAACCAAAACAAAAGGTGAAGTTCCAAGGGGGGTTCGAACACTAGTTCGATAGGCCCACAAGGTTGGATATAATTGAATGTGCCAGTCACAGCCAGATTTATTGACCAATATTTTGAGAATTTTGATTAAGGTTTTGTTAGATGCTTCTGCTTGACCATTACCCTGAGGATAATAGGGAGTGGACCAGCGATGTTGAATCTTATATTTTTGGCATAATTTCTTAACATCTTTATTTTTGAAACAAGTTCCATTGTCTGAGATGAGATTTGCAAGAATTTCGAACCTACAAATGATTTGATTAAAAATAAATTTAGAGACTTGTGTGCCAGTGCAGGAAGCTAAAGGCATAGCTTCAACCCACTTCGTGAAATACTCGGTGGCGGTTATGATGAATTTGTGTCCATCAGATGACACAAGATTAATTTTGCCAATAATGTCTAAGCCCCATTTTGAAAAGGGCCAAGGAGATGAAATAGCTTGCAGTTCTTGTGCAGGGGCATGGACAAGGTCAGCATGTTTTGGCACTTGTCGCAATGGCACACATAATCATGTGCATCATTCTCCATGGTAGGCCAAAAGTATCCTATCCTAAGGAGCTTTTTAGCAATGACACTACCACTGAAGTGTCCTCCACAAGATCCATCGTGGGCTTCACTCAAGGCTGATTTGGATTCTTCTAAATTCAAACATCTTAATAGGATACCTTCAAAAGATCTCCTATATAAAGTATTGCCAATTATTACAAATCGACTTGCTCGTCTACGTAATAACCGACGCTGGTTTCTATTAGAATTGGCAGGGAAAGTCCCATTTTGAAGAAAATCAAATATATCTCGTATACCAAGGTTCAGGAGTAGTTTCATTGATTAGAAACACATCCAAAGGTTCTAAGCATGACTTATTTGAAGCGAGTTCCTGGAGTCGACGAATAATGATGGTGGCATATTCGTCATCTAACTCCAAGGGCAGAAGAGATGCAGCTGCGGCCATAGCGTCAGCCGCACGGTTGCTAGTTCGAGGAATAGCTTCCAAGGTAACTTGATCAAATAGGGATAACAATTGCAAAACATATGCTTTATATGGGCGCAATTTATCATCTCTGGTCTGATAAACTTCATTAATTTGATTTATGACAAGTTGAGAATCACCAAAAACTAACAGATGTTTAATTTTTAGCGCCAAGGCAGCTCGTAATCCAAGGATTAGAGCTTCATATTCAACAGTATTATTGGTGCAAGCAAATGTTAATTTGAAGGACAGAGGAATAAGATGTTTTTGTGGGGATATTAAAATAATACCCGCACCAGCCCCACTCATGCATCGGGCTCCATCAAAGTATAAGGACCATTGTTCAATATGGTCTGCCTCTAATTGAAGGCATTCATCAAGAAACTCAATGATGAGGGGATGGGTAGACTCTAAGGGTGCAGCAGCTAATTGATCTGCTATGATTTGACCCTTAACAGACTTCTGTCCTATGAACGTGAGGTCAAACTCGCTTAGAGCAAGAACCCACTTGGCTGTACGACCCGATAAATAAGGTCGACTCATGAGATACCTCAAGGGATCATATTTAGCAATGACATAGGTTTTTTGACTAAGCATATAATGGCATAATTTTTGCATAGCAAACACGACTGCTAGACATAGTTTTTCTAATGTTGTGTAGCGGGTTTCATAACTGATGAAGGTTCGGCTAATATAATAATTAGCACGTTCTCTCTTCTCATCATCAAGTTGAGCTAACATAGCTCCTAAGGCAGAATCTGAAGCTAAAATATACAGGAGAAATGGGTGATCAGGTCTAGGTGGAGAAAGCACAGGTGGGTTAAGGAGGTATTGTTTGAGAAGTTCAAAAGCTTCTTTACATTCATCATCCCAATTAAAAGGGACATCCTTCTTAAGGAGCTTAAGAAAGGGACCGGTTTTGTCCGCCAACTTATCGATGAAGCGACGGATAGCTTGAAGTTTACCTTGTAAACTTCGTAATTCAGATATATTGGTAGGTGCGGGCATATCAGTGATAGCCGCAATCTTGAGAGGGTCAATTTTGATGCCACGTAAAGAAACTATAACCCCTAATAGTTTACCGGACTTAACTCCGAATATGCATTTGGCTAGATTTAATCGAATAAGATATTCTCTTAACCGATTAAAAACTTTTCTCAAATCATCTAAATGGTTATCTTCATTAATAGAGTGAGCTATAATATCATCTACATAATCATGTAGGATATCATGCATCATATCATGAAAAATATAAGTCATAGCTCGTTGATAGGTTGCACCTACGTTCTTTAAGCCGAATGGCATCACTTTCCAACAAAAGGTACCCCAAGGGGTAATAAAGGTTATTTTAGCCTGATCTTCAAGAGCTATCCTGATCTGATTATAACCGGAGAATCCATCCATTAAGGACATCATCCCACTCCCAACAGTAAAATCAATGATTTGGTCCATGTTTGGAAGAGGAAAATCATCTTTAGGGCATGCAACGTTAATATCTCTAAAATCTGTGCAAACCCTAACTTTGGTAGCTTCTTTCTTGGTGACTGGAACTACATTTGAGATCCATTCAACATAATCAATAGCTTGTATAAAAACAACATTCAAGAGTTTTTCTAACTCCCCTTTGACTAGTAAGGCCACTTTGGGATGCATTTTTCTAAGTTTTTGTTTAACAGGTTTAGCATCCGGATGGACTACTAGATGATGCATGACTACGGAAGGGTCCAGACCTGGCATATCTTCATATGTCCAAGCGAAGACATCTTCATATTCTTTAAGGAATGCAATGTATTGCTCTTGTTTTTCTTGACTTAATTCTGATCCAATATTGATTATGTGGGGATTATCCTCAGTTCCAATGTTAACTTTAATGACGTTTTCTACTTCCATGTGTAGATCTCTTTCAAAATTAGGTGGGGCGGGTGAAACGCCCAATTCTTGTAATTCTTTTAAGGTTAGCTTGGATAATTCATCTTGAGGATTAGTGTCCTCAAGCTGGGCTATAGTAGGTATAGAACCATCAAAATAAAACCCATTGTGTAACATCTCTTCAACGGAGACATCATGGAAAATATCTCCTTCCAACTCATCATCGGATTCAGCGATCATTTCAGGGTAAGCTATGGATAGCATGTTACATGTAAATGGCTGATTTTTTAGAGGCAAATCATCACGCCTATCCAAATAATCTTGATAACATATGAGTTGATCATCATCTTCAAAAGGAAAGGGTTGACCCTTACTAGGAAATAGGCCCACACCACAGCGGGTAGGCCACGGTTCTACCTCGAAAGGTTCTTTCATACCATTTTGGAAAGGTCCCAAGCCTTTCCCTTTATATCCCATTTTAAGCATTATAGGTTTAGCTTTAATATACTCATTAGTAAAATAACATCGAGCATATCCATCATGATGAGTTTTGATATTCCGAGGTATTCTTCCCCAGTCATATCCTTTATAAATGAAGGCACAACTCCCGACTTGGTAAGTACTTCCCATAGGTTGTGGGAGGCCCAAAGTGCGAGGAGATGGCGGCAAGTTTTTTAAGATAATAGAATTTTGCATAGAAGCATTTGTTTTTTCTGATATTAAGATTGTGGATAAATCTGGTAAAAGTTCATCAGAAAGAGCATAAGATGTAGAAGGATCATTCCCTATATCTTTAGATGTGGAAGGTATGATAGATGTTGATAATGTGGAGGTGTTAATGAATGGGTCTATAGGTTTTGAAATTATAGGGATGGAACATGAAGGATTGGTTATGGATTGAAGATCCTTTTGAGGTTCTAGAGTAATTTGTTTAGAAGATTGTTGATCTATATATGAGGGTGAAATTAATGGAGGAGAAATAGATGAAGCTATGGGAGTGTGTTTCATAGTTTTAGATGAAAAATAAGAATTAGGATGTGTGGATGACAGAGCAGGGGCAAAATTGAACTCCAACGAGGTTCTGCCAAAGCACACATATCAAAGGGTCTAGGATCACCATGGATAGTGACCAACTGATTTTTAAATTCGAATTTAACACATTGGTGTAAAGTTGATGGGACAGCCCGCATTGCATTGATCCAAGGATGACCCAAGAGTATATTGTACGATGCGGGGCAATGTACAATAAACACGGTCGTATCTAAGGTTCTAGGACCAACTTGCAATGGGATGGTAATAACTCCACATGTTTCTTGTGTTTCGTCATTGAAAGCTTTGATAATCATGTCAGTTTTCTTCATTTCATCACTTCTAAACCCAAATCGTTGGTAGAAATCAAAAGTGCAAATATTTAGAGATGAACCATTATCAATCAAAACTCTTTTAACGACTACATCTCCAATTAGGGCAGTAATGTATAAGGGGTTATCCTTATGTAAACTATGTTGTGGTATATCTTTATCCCGAAAGTCAATACAATCGACTTCTCTAGTGATGATAGTATTGGCCATGGCTTCAAGTTGAATGTTTTGTGGTACCATCATTTGGCTTAATGTAAGCATTAATTCATCTCTATGGGTAGGAGAAGATCTTAATAAATCCAAGAGAGAAATTCTGGTTGTAGTATTGGATAATTGCTCATTAATATTGTAAGGGGGTTTAGGTTGAACATTGGAAGCATGATTCCCTTTATTGGGATTTTTCAAAACAAATGGAGCTGATCCATCATTCTGGTTTGGTTCTTGTTGAGAATTTTGAGCTTGTTGTCTGGTAACGACTTCGATGGTACCTACAATGTTATATTGAGGACGTTGAATTGGTCTCGGTCTAGCGTTTATGGCTTGTTCATTAGGGAGGAATTGATTAGAAGAGGGTCGAGTAGTAACTCTTCTAGGAAATGGTTCTTCTGGAATCATAGCATCTGTGATAGGTTGAATAGGATCTGATTCATTTTCAGAACTATTCGATTGGTTTGAAGTGATTTCCATGTCACTTTCAAGTATCCGATTCTATATCACTAGGATCGGGAGTTTGAGTATTATGTAGGGGCCTGGTTGTGACCATGGATAAAGTTGTGTCAAATTTTTGTAAATCATGATTAGGTAAATGTCCGCTAATAGTTCCTACATATCGGGTAGGAGGAGGAACATTATGATGCTCAATTTGGTTGGCCACCTCTTTACCATGTCTTGGTAAAGGATGTTGAAATATGTCTAATGATTGATTAGCATTTTGATTTTGATTTTGGGGAATGTTCTTTTGAGCATTATTAGGAGCATTTTGTTTAGGTTGGAAGGCTTGCACCTCCATTTCATTATTATCAATCAGATCTTGTATTTTATGCTTTAACCTTTTACAAGCGTTGGTAGAGTGTCCAGGTCCTCTATGGAAATCACAGTGTAAGTCAACTCTGTATCCGGGTATGGTTGGATCGAGTTCCTGGATAGCTGGTAATTGAATCAAACCTCTTTCGAGTAATTGAGGTAAAATAGTTGATAATGGTTGATTCAATCTAGTAAATTCTCGAGGAGGTTTATCGAGAGGTTTCAATATAAATTTTTTTGTTGTCTTCGTTGCATTGATATTAGCAACATTTCTATTGTCAGTGACTCCGTCACCTACGACTTGTTTGTTTTTATATTGATTTCTGGATGTTTTCTCATCATCTTTCTTCCTAAGTTGGCCTCTCCTAATGAGGGCATCTTCTACTCTTCGAGCTAAATCTATAGCCCTGATCGAAGGTAGTTAAAGTAGCGATTGATAACTCATAAGATATTTGTTCTTGCAAATTATTAATAAAAATGTCCAACATTTCCCTATAAGGTAGCACAAAGTGCAGTTTTCCTATCAACTCCCTCCATCTAGCTAAGAAATCAGCAAAACATTCATCTTTGTCTTGTTTTAAGTTGTATAAATCTTTAATGGTGACATGCCTCTCGATGTAGGCACTAAATTGATGGACAAAAGATTCAGTTGTTTCTTCAAAGTTTCTCAAAGAATGAGTGGGTAGTTGATAGTACCACTCTAATGCCATTCCACCTAAACTTTTTGGGAACATTTTTAGTAATAGCAAGTCATCATGTGATATATCATGACATGCTATCCTAAACATGCGAAGATGCTCTATGGGATCTTCAGTTCCTTTATATATAGGCAGGACGGGCATGGGAAAATGCTTAGGGTACGGTTGTGCTACAACTATGGGATCCAAAGGTTGACTACACATCTCTCGATAATTGTACGAGGGATGGTAGGGATCTATCTGGTCCATGCGGGAAGCTAACTGCTTCACCATGGCTTCCAGATTACTGGTTTGCCCACCATATTGGTTCGGTAGGGCATTAATATGGGATTTGTGAGCATATGATGGAGGGACATGAATATTAGATGCTATATTGCTATTGTGTAATCTGTTAGTAGGAAGGGTGTTATGAAGAAGTTTTGAAGTTATATTATGTTGTATTCCAGATTGTTGGAAATTGGTGTTTGGCTTCATTTTAGGTTTTTGTTGATTTGAAGCATATTGATCAATAGTTTGGCGAAGTAAAGCAGTGAAGGAAAGTTTCTTTTGTGTGGGAATGATTTTAGGCTCAATAACAGGTTCTTTAGGAGGTTGGGTAACCTCGTTGTTTTTGCATGTTCTGAATCATAGTGACCATATCTCTATTGGATGGTCCAACTTTATCACTTTCTTGATCAACAAAGGACAAGGGATTAGTGTGTATATTAAACACATCTTCCATGGCTGCTTGAGTGTCACTAATTTGTCCTTTATCAATACGAACTGCCATATTAAGAGCGCCAATGTTATTATTGAAAAATTTCCAAAAATGATCTAAGTTATCAAAAGCAATAGTTCCATCTGGAGTTATTCTAGGGGATGAGGATCCATCCTCTTTAACATTTTCTTCTTGTTCATCTACAACAAGCTCATCGTCTTGCTTGGTCTAGAGTTTCTTCTTCCGGGATTGGATCCTCAGGAAGGACATTTGGGTTTCTTGTTTTGTCTCCTAACCAATCTTCTTCTTCTCCTTCAGTTTGTTTACCATTCCTAAGTTTAGGCATTGTGCTTAACTTAGATTTCAGCAAATAATATATATATATATATATATATATATATATATATATATATATATATATATATGCAACAAGCTTAAGAGGTATATATTAATTATATACCTACTACAATATTTAAAATGAAATGTTTTGGTTTTTGTTATGTTTTTTAGTTTTTCTTGTTTTTTTTTTTGGGTTTTAATAACAATATTATAAAGATAACAAACAACACACAAAACACAAGAAATAATAATAATGAAAGCAATGATCTAGTTTTCTATAAACAATTTATAAATATCATTAATGGGCTCAAGTTCTTCAAGAGTCATGAAGTGTTCTTCTTCAAATTGAAAATTTTCTTTCAAGAATTTAATGAAAAGGGCTATAGTGATATTATCTGTCTCAGATTCTGGTTGATAGAAGTAAAGCTCATGGCAATACTCTCGATATAACATAGCTCGAGGAACTCTATTCCATATTTTCCCTATCCATAAGAACGAACTCTTGGTCTTCTACATGACCTAGGAATTGGTGTATAGTGGCTGCGTTCTTGAGGTATTCCTCGAAGGTGAACAATCTAGAAGACACAAGAGCTCTCCTATAAGCTAACCATCTATGGCAGGCTCTCTGAAGTTCATGATAAAAAATGAGTTGATGAGGATCCAAGATTCTATCTAGGACAAGCCTTTTGATTTGTTTAAGTTTTGTTGACCTAGATGAAATGACACCTAGTCTTCTATCAAGTTCGTCCCACAAAAGTTGATTTCTATCTGCTTTCAGGCACACTAAGCACATAATTGATTTCTATGGCTGCTAATTGGTTTTCAACATTTATAGTAACTGCTAGTCTTTTCTTAGGAGCTACCATCTAAACATGATATGCAACTTATTAGTTTTAAATGATTTGAAATGCATCTATATATATATATTTTTGTTTTTTTTTCAAAAGGTTTTAAATGCATTCACGTCGGGTTCACCAAAATGTATCGCTCCAAATTTTTTGCATCCTTACCTTCAGGCTATAGGATCCGTGCCCGGAAGGAGGATGGGAAAAGGATGGCGCGGTACCTCGGACTGAGAGGCCTTGCGAAGGTCCCGCCTCTCAGGGGAGGTGTATTATGGTGATTTTTCGACGGATGGTGGGTTCACCAGGAAACGTTTGAATGGCAGTTTCCATGCCTAGGTTGGGAATGTGTTTAATGTGTTCAGTTTTATCTTTAAACATTCGAGTCCTAGGTTTGGCCAAATGAATCTAAGTTGTTCTATTATGAAAATGCAGACTAAATGAAATACAACAAACAGATTTGAACAGAAAACAGAGAGAAAAAGCTAAATTAAAGAGCCATACCTGATCCGGATGTCTGATGGAGGTTCTGATTCTTGAAGCGAGACAGGATCGTCTGGAATTTGATGGGATCGTCTCCGACCTGCAGGATCGTCTGAGATCTGACGAATTCGTCGACGAATTCGTCGAGAGACCTACAAACAGAGAAATAGACACAAAATACAAAAAATGCAGCAATGCTAATAGAGGATAATGATGTAAAATGACAATAAGGATGTTAACAGATAATCCCGAATAGAAATGCAAGTAAGTTGCAACACTTTAATAGCTAATCATGACCTTATTATGCAATTAAACTACATGGGTGAACTCCAAGATGCAAAATAATAAAGAATAATCATAAGATTAACTAAATACAGAATAATGCAGCAGAAAATAATGAGGAAATGCAAACTCTGGGCATCGATTGCCCCCAATGCAGACTGCAGTCGAGATCGTCTCGAATTGGTGCGAAATCGTCTCGAATTGAACAGGATCGTCCATGACGAACTGAGCTTGCTCCGGCTGAAAAATACTAAGGTTCCTGCAAATAAATTTGGACAAATATGGAGGCAAATAATAATTTAAGACGGTCTAATGCACGTAGAACTTGTGTTACAGGAAATTTCAGCCAGGGGGATGCCAAGGGGGAGTCCTAAGTTTAAATAGGCTTAGGAGGGAGGTTAGGAGGTTGGAGATCATCCCAATTTGGGAGATCTCCAATGGGGGAGGGTCTCTAACGGCGCAGACACGCTTCCGCCCGGATTAGAGACGTCGTTGGAACAGAGGCTAATTGTGAAAAATAAGTTTTGGGACAAGATCGTCCGGACGTCCTAGCCCAGACGAAATCGTCCGATCTGAGGCGATATCGTCTGATCGGCGACGATATCGTCAAACGGTCAAAACAAACTCTAAAAATGGCACGGGAAAGGAGGAAACGGGTTAAACGACGGTTTAGGAGCGGTTTTGGGGTTAAAATTTGAATTTGAATTATTACTAGAGTAATTGTAATTATTTAAGGTTTTACTGCGCCAATTTTAGGGTGCTACATTTTGCCCCCTCTTTAGCGAATTTTCGAAGAAAATGCGTTAAAGATGAGTTCTTCTCGATTTACGAGAAAGCAAAAATTATTCTCATTTTTAGGCGACGATTCTAGGTCGAATCGTACGACAACTTACTATGGTGCCCCCTCCGTGTTTTTACCCAAATCGAACGTTTGAGGTAAAAACGAGGAAAAGCAAAATTTTAAAATGTTTTTAATTTTTTTGAATAAAATTAAGAAAAATAGGGTAAAACCCTAATTCATTGTTACTGTTCATTTTTTTAGTTTTTAGAGCTCTGGAGACAAGATGGTCGAGACAGCGCATAGATCGACAGAGGTCCGACGCGGGCTACGGGTAAGGGTCTAAACTTAATTTAGAATGCTTTAATTTAGAATTTCATGCTTTTTAGATTAGATTTGATTGATTTTTGAGCATCGCGGCCATTTTTGGGCCGTCGACGTCATCGAGATGAAATCGTCTCGATTTCACCGAAATCGTCTCGATATCGTCGATTTCGTCTAAGGGCGAAATCGACGATAGGGGGACGATTTCATCCAATAAGGGACGATTTCCTCATGCGAAATCGGAGACAAATTTGCTCAAATTGGGGACGATATCGTCCAATTGTGGACGATATCATCATTTATAAAATTGAACTTATTTTGACTTGCATTTTTAATTAATGATTTTTATTGTTGATGTCGCTAGACCACATCCAGCAGGTTCCACGAGAACCTCGCACCTGATGAGTCAGGAAATAGCATGTTGGAAATGAGGCCCATAAGCAATGTGTGCCTCACTCCCAACACCCCCCTCTCCAACCACCATCAAACTAGAATCTCACCCATATGATAGTCCACCTCGGCCATCTCCACTAGGCTCTCTACGCCCAACTCCTCCCCATGCCCAAAGCACTATATCAGTACAGTTGTATGCTGGTCACGTGACAATGTCTTGATCGGTAGTCCATCTATCGAAATCCACAAAATCCAATAGACGTCCTCCAATGTCACTATCATCTCTCCTATTGGGATATGGAAGGTGTTGGTCTAGGGATCCCACAAATTGATCAAGGTCGTCAGATAGGCCCGATCCCCAACCACAGGCTCCAATCGAGTCACCTGCTTGAGCCCAAGAGCATCAAGCCATTCCTAGTCTGCCACAGTTAGCGCCCCACGCACTTCGACAAAAGCGGTCGATACACGGTATCGGCTCTTAACAACCTACACAAGAAAACAATACAAAAACATTAAAATCATGAACAAAAAAAAACTGTACAGCAATAACATGAATATATAGCATTGCCTACCAATGTATAGCCAAAAACAAAACAATTTTTTTTTTGACAAAACTTAATTTGTCAGCTCTAGGGTTTCTAATCCTAACTGATAAATTTAAAAACAAAACAAAAAATTTACAAAATTTAATTTGTTAGCTCTAGGGTTTCTAATCCTAACTGATAAATTTAAAAACAAAACAAAAAATTTACAAAATTTAATTTGTCAGTTCTAGGGTTTCTAATCCTAACTGATAAATTTAAAAACAAAACACAAAACTAAAAAAAAATAATTTGTTAGTCCTAAGGTTTATACAGTTGTCAGTCTGGGGACTTCTGTATTTTAAGTTTAAAAAGTCCGTACAAGTAGCACAAAACTAAAATAACAGTTTTTAACCTAGGGTTTCCACCTACATTTTAAAAATGACAAATTCAGCCTGAAAAGCTAGGGTTTTCTTTTTATTTTTTCTATTTATCCTAGGGTTTTAAGTTAAAAGCAAAAATAAATATTTTTCACCTAGGTTTAGCTACATATTTCGTTCAATCTTTCGCTAAAGTCTTGGTTTGTGTTTATCTTAGTTTCAAGGTTTTAGTTTTAAAATTTTGAAAAACATCATCACAAAGAAAAATAAACAAATAACATGCAATTTCGAAAACACATAACAAAAACAATAACACTAAGGAGCACTTACTGGTCTCGCTTCAGCTTCGCCGCTCGATTCGGTTTGTGCACTCATGATGGCGGGAGAAATTTGGCAGCGCTGCACTTCACAAAATTAACCTCCTCCTCCCCAGAGCTCCCAATCGCAAGAAAATTCAGATGCAAATGAGCCCAAACCCTAGTTTTGGCCTTTAAATAAGCCTTTTGAGCCTATATTCGTTCCTACTTGGGACAAGCACTCTAGTTAGCACTCGTCCTACCCTGGGACGAATACTAAGCTAGAATTCGTCCCACCCCGAAATGAATTCAAGGCAAAAATTTCAAAAAACAACAAAAATTGAACAAAAATGCACCAAAAGTAGCAATAAACCTGTCCAATGAGAGTGCTTTTGCACTTGACATTCTGGGCATGAAAAATAGATGTTGGGGTCACAAATCCTCACTATCCTACTCCCTAAGAAGGCTACCATACCCGGACCACTCCAGGGGAAGACAAATTTTTTAGAATTTCATCCCCAAACGGCATCGCCAAAAGGGTCAAAAACCCACCCAAAAATAAGTAATAACATTGTCGAACGAAGGTGCATTCGCACCTGACCTTCTTGGCATTCAAAAAATATGTTGGGGTTATAAATCGTCACCATCCTACTCCCCAAGAAGGTCACCATGGCCGGACCGCTCCACGGGAAGACGGATTTTTGACAATTTCAGCTCCAAACAGCGTCGCCCAAAGGGTTAACACCCACCAAAAACATGTCTAAATGTCAAAAAACTGCACACACATTCAATGCTAAACCTCTGAAGGCACACTTACCTAAGTCATATTGGGTCAAGCGACTCGTCGCTTTTCTCATGAAGGTCATTCCCTCATCGATTCGTTGCTTGATGGGGTAGTCACACTTAGTCACTAATCAACACACACACACTCAATCATGGAAAATGGCATGCATTCAAAGAATTATTGACAAAGATAATTACACTCCTGCTTGGGGCAGTAAACAAGCAACAATCATAAGCTGATCAAACACTTGGCATTTGTGAATCATGAACTCTAGGTTACCATAGACAAAAGGTTGCGCCCTTTGCCTATTCATGACTGATCAATGTCCAAGCTCAAGTAACACCTCACCGAAAAAGGTTAACACTTGAATTAAGTTCCTTCGCTCGTCAGAAGCAAGGATTCAAGAATGCATGCCCTTTCCATGCTTGGGGCATCAAGATTTGGTTAGGTTACTAAGAAACCCTAATCATTAGTGCTTTGGTTATCTATTTTTGCTCAACGCTGTGCCATGCACAACGCATCCCAAAAAGGGGCATCTGTAGACACCAAAACAACACCAATCTGATTATGTGACTGCAAACACTGATCGCATTGACACACATAGCCCCAAGGGCAACCCTCGAGGTTAAACAGTGGTCCTAACCACTTTCACAGCAATTTTTGGAAGTCAGAGATCAATTTGACAGTCTGTCCTCCCCTAGGACGAATATAGAATCCGTTCCTAGGTAGGGCAAATTATAGGTTCAATGGGGAAAAAGAGAAATTGTGCCAAATGGCAGCCAAGGACAGTCAATTAATGCTCCTTGCCTTACATGCATGCGTAGGTGAGCAGATTAAATGTTAGAGGATTGTCACAAGGGCAATCATGGAAGCCCAAGTCAAGGAGGAATCTCCTCCCTCTTGGGAAGGCATGGCTACCATGTGGCGCCCCTGCATGCCCCTCCAAAGAGACCCCTTGGGTCTATAAATTGGTGAGCTTCATCACCCAAAAAAAAGGATAGGGTTGGAAGCATTTTCAAGCAACGAAGTTCTGCCAAATTGATACCACGCTTTACCTTTGATTCACCTCTTCCACATCCTTGATCTCTTTCGCAAGGGAAGTCATTGGGTGGTTATTGGAAGTGTGAATCCGGATCCAAAACCCAACACTTGACCACATCGATCTACTAATTTTCCGACAACACATTATAAGATATTTTGGGCCCATCCCAAGTGAATTGGTGTTGAAATCAGGTTCCAACGGTGGGCGGCCTGCCCGGGCGCCCCGCACTCCTATGAGCCTAATCTTCTTTTTTTAAGAACGATTGGGGATTCATGGCAGATTCTTCTCTTTGTCATTTTTTTATTTTGCATTCCATCTTATGCTACTTAGATAGCTTGTAATTCCAATTTCATAATGCTTTGATCAAATCTTATCATGTTTTATCGCTTTTGTTGTACTCACTAACTTGCAGGTAGCTGTGTCAAATTCCTATTGATGGAGGCCAAATTGGGGAAATCTGACCATCTGGGTCTTCCCAAAATGCCTCCAATTAGCTAACCCCAAGTTTTTAGGTCTTTTGGAGTTCCCTAGATGAGACATTTGGGGTAGTATCACTTCGGCGCTTTGTCGTAGGTGAATTCGTCCTACCTCGGAATGAATTACAGTCGAATCCGTCCCTCCCAGGAGTGAATTCAAACTGGTGAGGAATTTTTAGGCTTTTTCATTTGCAGTGACCTTCTGGTGATGTTTCCTTGTTTTTGTGAAATTTGTAGACTATTTTGATTCAGTTCACTTATCCTTTTATTCAGTTTCATGCATGCATCCTTCATTGTCTTTAGAGAACAAATGTTTCATCTTTGAAACAGGTGCTACTAACGATTTTGTTGTTTCTTTGAATGCAGGAGGAGCAAAAAGGATCAAATATTCATTCACACCAGTGATAGCAACACTTTGGCCCGCCCATTTTACATGTGGGCACGCAGAAGGAGGATCACTAGTCACTATTGTAACCAAAACATGTTAACGCTCCTAGCCCCTGAAAATGTGGGAGACGTATTTGTAACCGATATTGAGAGAGTATAAATAAAAAGGGCTGTGATTTCTATACTTCTTTCATTTCGTCTCAATTCGTCTCTTTTCCCTATTTCATGCATCTCAAATTTCTAGGATTAAAGCATTACATTTCGTTTTGCATTGCATAGCTTTAGTGTTTCTTTTCAACTTTTGGAATCTCATGTTTTCATTTTGATATTTCATCTAAGCATTAAATAACTATTTATTGAGACAATTATGAAGATTCCAACTTTGGTATTTTTATATATTATAAAATTGAAGTCACTTATTATTTAATTTGTTATTAACAAAGAAGTATTCACCTAGTTTAACAAGTTTAAAAAAAAAAAAACTATTACAAGTTTATATTGTATAGATACCAATGGTATATTGTTAAATAATCACTGCAATATGAATTCATCAATGTAAAAGATCCTCTCCTTCTTTCTAATAAGTTAATTATCAAATTACATCATTGGCAAGTCTATGTTAAGTCTTCCATAAATATCTATTTTAGGTTATTTGCAATAAAATAATGAATCCCTTGAGTGGTCATATTAAATTAAAGAGTAATGGGATAATATTATCAACGGTGTATAGAGTTCTTTAATAATAGGACTCTAAAGTGGAAACATGTAAAGTTAGAGTTCATGTCGATGTTAAGATGAGTAAAATATGACATACTTGAATGTAATAGTAATGCAACTAAAAATAGTGAGGTTGCATGGGAAGGCTAGGCTTTGTGGTGTTACACTTACAACAAAATATATGGCAATAGAGTTACATTTACAACATATATGGATGAAAGAATGGTTGATTCTACTATATGGTCTAGAGGCTTATAAGACTCTAATTTGAATACTATAAATTCCATGGGAAGGAGTGTGGCACAAGGACTAAGGACCATGTACATAGACATGAAAGCCTATTATTCAACTTATCATGAAGGATATAATATAATCTAGTTGTAGATACCAAAAGAGGTAAGTAAATAAGGAGAAAAAAACTCTATGTTAGGATACCTAATAATGTATTTTTGTAATAAGAATAGAGGTTCATAACATGGAATCTAACTATCATTTTAATAAAATTTTATAATTTAAAAAAATATATTATATGTAACATTAATTATGAGTTTTAAGTTGTTTATGAGCTTTATCATTCACAAATTTCTTTGATGAATGAGTAACAAAGTTATATTTGCCTTCTTCAATCCTAATATAAAATTGAAGTTTTTTAAATTATTGTTATATAGGTTAATGTTGAAACTTGAGTAGCAATTTTAGATATAAATTGTGAAGAAAATATTTGAGTCTTCATCAATTATTATGTAGAATTCAAATCTTGCTCACAAATGCATATTAAATCTTGAGTGAAAAGTTATAAAATTTAATGAAGATAATGGCAATAAACTATCCCTTTTTGGTGATAGTAATTGATACATTTAAACTTGGTTATCATATATTTTATACAATACTTATGGACACAAATTTAAATTATTTAAATAAAAATAATATTAATTATATATTATTCTTTGAATTTATTTTATATGATGCATATTTTAACAAAATCAAACTTTATTTTGAGAAAACTATATCATATTTTAATTATTGGTAAATTTTAGAATACAATATTTATTTAAAATTTTAAAATGTACACTGTAAAAATTGTTATTAAAATTAAGATCGCATTAATTTAAACAAATTTAAAAAAAAAATACCTATGAGTAAAAATTTCCCAAAAATATATGCATAATTGTTAAACTATTATAATACCACTATATGATTACAATGCAATAAAATATTTTTTTTTCAATCTCGTATAACCAATTAAAAATATTATTAAAACTTAAAACTGTTAGAATTTCCCAAGAATAGAACTACAAAGCATCACAAGATTTGAGAAGACAAATAGAACTGATTGATTATTCCATGGATCAACTTTATATAAATAACAAAGTTGATCATTGAGAGTCGTTGGATTACAACAACTCATCAAATCTCATCTAGACTATAACTGAGAGTTTACCTGACTCATGAAGGAGTGGAAACTCAAGTAAGTCTATCCTAGTAGAGCTTAAGAGAATAATTACTTATTCTAACACCCCCCTTAAGTGATACAAGGGGTGTTTCATGTAAATGAGTCCTGAAAACAGAGCCTGATGAGGTGCTCATGTACAATATTTTATTTTTTGAAGGGATGGTAAAAATCCCATGGGAAAAAACATCTATCAAAAAGAAAAAAAGGAAGAGGCATGTCTTCAGTTTACAAAGATTGCCCTCTTAATACATTAAAAAAGGAATGAATACCGATAACATGGCCTGATGAGGTACTCATTTACAATATATATGAGGCATGGTCAAAAAACCCACATGGGAAAAAACCATATTTTATGAAATAAAGAGGCATGTCTTTGGATGGTGAAGATTGTCCTTAATAAAAAGATGAGTCTTGGCAACATGGCCTGATGAGGTACTCATGTACAATATGTAAAGAAGAGATGATAAAAAAACCACATGGTTAAAAACCATCCTCCAAAGAATACATTAATAAAAGGAGAGGTGAAAGACCTCTAAGTCAATGCAGTTGTAGTACTCCAAGTTTCTCTCGCAACTATATGTAACGCGAAGAAGGAAATGACTTGGTGAAGATTTTTGCAACTTGATTCTTAGTTGGAATATATTCCAAGTATATGTCCCCATTCTGAATGTGTTGTCGAATAAAGTGCATATGTATCTCAATGTGCTTGGTGCATTGATGCTCAACTGGACTGCATAAAATATGGATTATGCTCTAATTGTCACACCAAAGAGTAATTGGTTTATCATGGGAAAAACCAAATTATTTTAGAATTCGATGAATCCAAAGAGATTCCTAAATTACTAAAATGGATGCTTTGTATTCTGCCATCGCTACATAAATGAAGTCTACTACTTGTTATTTTTTTCATAACTAAGCAATTGACAAAGAACCAAGACAAATACATAGCCAGAAGTTGAACATCTGTATTTTACTGAATCTGCCCAATATGAATCCATGTAGCCAATGATATCCATAGATTTTACCTCATATAATAGCCCAAAGTGAGTAGTTCCTTGCAAGTAGCAGAGGATTATTTTTTATACTTGCCAATAACTGAAGTGAGGTTGATGAGAGAATATGGATATTAGGCCAACAACATATGAGATATCTGGATGAGTATGAATAAGGTATAACAAAATCCCTACAAGATGATAGTATAGAGTTGCATCACATAGTGGGGATGAGTAGGAAGTACTTAGATTTACTCCATACTGAAAAGGTGTAGGTGAAGATTTACAATCTATCATTTTAAACCTTTGAAGAATATCTAGACTGTATTTTTGTTGACATAATGAAATTCTTGCATCTATTTGATTTATTTGGATCCTAAGGAAGTAATGAGCATAACCTAGATCAACCACATCAATTTTTTTAGAGAGGGAGTCTTTTATAGTCTGAATGTAAGTGCAGTCACTACCAGTGAGTACTAGATCATCAACATATAGAACAAGTATGGTGATTTTTCCTTCATCCTTCCAAATGTAGACTGTGTTATCAGACTCACAATGAGAAAAGCCTACGTAAAGAAGGAAGGACTCCATTTTTTCATACCAAGCTCTAGGAGCTTGTTTGAGGCCATAGAGAGACTTATTTAGCCTACAAACAAGGGAGGAGTCTTGAGTGGAACTAGTAGGTTATTCCATGAATATCTCTTCCTTTAAGTCCCCATGTAAGAAAACACTTTTTACATCCATTTGAAAGATAGTCAAGAACCATCCAAAGCAAGAACTAGTGTAGCAGAATCCATTTTGGCAACTAGAGCAAAGGTTTTAGCATAATTAATTCCTTTAATTTAAAATAAATCTTTGGCTACGAGGCATGCTTTGTGTTTGTCAATTTCTCCATTAGTCCCACATTTTTATTTTGTAAATCCATTTACAACAAACTAATTTATTTCCTTTATGTAGGGGAACTAAATCCCAAGTTTGATTTTTGATTAAGAAACATAATTCATTTTCCATGGCATCATCCCATTCTTTAATACTAGTTGCTTCTTTGAAGGATTGAGGATCAATAGAAATAGACTGGCAGACAAGACCAATGCCTATGGAGTTGGTTAATATGGATGATGGAATATTTTGGATCTAAGGAGTAGCTTCTTTAACAATGGTGTGGGTCCATTTTGGCATAGTGGAAGGAGTAGGAGTGGAAAGAGTTTGAGTTGGGGTTATAGGTTCTTCATCTTTATTATCAATCTCTAGATTAATCTCTAAAGTTGGTTCCTCATAATACTGAGGTTCTGCTATAGGAGAAGGCTCAATAGAGGAAGAGGATGGTTGAGGATATTTTTGAGGGAATATTTCATCAAACTAGACATTCCTATGAAAACATACCCCATGATTTATGGGATCAAGGAGCCTGTATGCTTTCATTTCCTCACAATAACCAATAAATATGAGATTTTTGCTTTTATTATATAGAGCCTTCCTTTTCTTCTTTAGGATGTGCGCCCAAGAAGTACACCCAAAGATCTTGAAGAAGGAGATATCTGGTTTTGATCCAGTTCATGCTTCTTGAGGAGTTAAATGGTCAAGATCTTTATGAGGTGTGTGATTTTGAATATAATTGGCACAGTTAATATCTTGTACCCAAAAAACTTTTGGAAGATCTCTTGAATGGAGCATAAAATTTTCCATTTACTTTAATGTTTGATTTTTACTCTCTGGAATGCCATTTTACTGGGGATTATTGGAGACAAAATGCTGATGAGTGAT
This sequence comes from Wollemia nobilis, assembly GCA_028583015.1. Taxonomy (NCBI): domain Eukaryota; kingdom Viridiplantae; phylum Streptophyta; class Pinopsida; order Araucariales; family Araucariaceae; genus Wollemia; species Wollemia nobilis. The sequence continues at coordinate 24,967 of JAQPPZ010005359.1, forward strand.
GCCATGACTTTATAGAAATATGTAGAACTCATTACTGTAGTATTCCCTCCCATTATCTGTGTGAATTTGCTTGATATTGCAAGAGGCTTTATTTTCAATTAAGGCTTTGAAGACTTTCAAGTGGGATAGAACATAAATTTTATATTTTATAAAGTAGACCCAAGTTCTTCTAGAAAAGTCATCAATGAAGGTTAGAGTATATTTTGATCCCTTAAAATAAGGTTCTGGAAAAAACAAGTCACTATGGATTAACTCTAGAGGGGATGAGGCTTTTGGAGAACCACTTGATGAGAAAGGATATTGATGTTTCTTTCCAAGAGCACATACAGGACATACTCCTTCAATAGAAGTGACTTGAGGTAAACCTATTACAATTTCATGGGTTCTCAATTCCTTTAGGTAGTTATGACTGAGATGACCAAATATTTCATGCCAAAATTTACTTTCAAGATCTCCATGAGCCACAAAACAAGAGGCTCCTTATAGATTTTTGAATCCTTTGAAGTAAAATAGGTGAGAGTTGTGATCAATATCTCTGTTGGCTATAAGAGAGTGGGGGTCTTGAAGGCCTCTTATATCAACTTTTGTTGGATAGAAGATAACTGTTTTCCCCTCTCCAAAAGTACAAATCTCATAGACAGAGAGGAGATTGGTTGCAATGTTTAGGACATAGAGAACATTATTGATAGAGCCACCATCAATGTATATGTCACCCTTTCCTTTGACTGGGATAAAGTAAGAGTCACCAACTTCTATGCTACATGTTGAACTTGAGGAGATAGAAGAGAATGACTCATATGAAGCAATCATGTGATGAGTTGCTCCAGAATATAGGACCCAATAATTAGATGAAGTACTGGTTGTCTTTCCTTGAAAATTTAGAGCTTTCCAATCAAACCTTCTAATAATCCCACCCTAGGATGATTGCTGTTAATCATCCCATGGTGGGACGAATACTAGTTTTTAATCATCTCGGGGTGGGACGAGTAGGGATAAAAGTGCTAAAAAGGTGCCAAATTGACTTTTGACCTTCCAAAACTACTGTGGGAGTGGTTAGAACCACTGTTTAACCTCTGGGGGCTGCCCTAGGGACTATGCATGTCAATTAGATCAGTGCTTGTATTCACATAATTGTATTGGTGTTGTTTTGGTGTCTACACATACTCTATACCATGGAATATCTAATCACATTAGAGGATGAGGAAAGCCATTTATTAAAACCATCCTAGATTGTATAGATGCTTAAATTTCTATGACCTCAAGTTATCTTATTTTCTTCCTCCTTTTCTATAAGAATTCATTTATTTAGTATCCTATCTAAAAGTAGAAACACATTATGAGAGATTGGTAATGGCCACTCTTCTCACTATTTTAGTTGCATATGAGAGAAGGTCATAATCTATCTTGTATGTATATAGCATGTGGTCTTTATCCAACCTTTATCCTCCAAGCCCTATTGAAGGGACTATAGCTATGGAAATTATAAAATTATGGGAGGATATTGGTCCCAAGAATCAATCCAAAAATTTGCTTTATCCTCTCTACCCACTTTCCAAAATATTCTTGGTTTACCACTTTCTCTCCTAATTTCAGCACTTTCCAAACAATAGAACCTTGGACACTCATAGAGATGCGACCTACTTCCTCATGGGGAATGTTACCCAAATACTTACTAGTAATAACTTTGCTAAATAATGCTTCATAATTAGATGTCCATCTCTAATAAATATTCCCTGGTAGACCTTGGTTATTTAGAGCTGCGTTTTGAATTTATAATCCCTTGTTTGCTTTAGGTTGTCATACTTTGTCCCATCTTACTAGAGTCCATCCAAGGCTATGCACAGTGGTGAATATTCACAAATTGGGCAAAAAATAAGATTTCTAAAATTGTAAATTGGTGAATATGAGGACCCTCGACGTCGGCCCATTTTCTTGAAATTTTTGAGATCAATTGTTTCTTGGGGTTAATTAACCACAATATATATTCAAACAAAGGTATATTTGTACTTTTTAGAAATCTATTTTCAAGCTTGATCTATTTATGATGATTGTATGAAATTATAGTGTGATTTAATAGGTAAAAATCTACCCCAGATATGACCATAGTTTTTAGATCTCCAAATACCCTCAAATTTTTGTGTGAAGATGATTGATTTAATTTTCTTAGGATTCATCTTGATTTTGATTAGGATTCACCATTTTTTTACAGATACATTTTGGGTACAACCCCTTATGCATAACCCTGAGTCCATCACTTACCCATACTTGGACCATCCAAAGTAATTTTTGCATGACCATGTCCATCTCCCTCAGGATTCCACTCAAAGTTGTAAATATAGAGAACTTGTAAAATTGCATTACTTGAATCACTAATTGAAGAAGAGTCTGTCTTCCTCTAAAATAAAGCCAATAATACATCCAATGATTTACCTTCCCACCAATATTTTCCATTCCACTACCTTTAGCTTCTTATAATAAAGTGGAATCCCTAGGTAGTCCAACAAGAGGGAGCCCTGAGAGGAACCTAAGATATTTAAAATTTGATCTTGGATCCCCATTAAAGTATTAAATAACACTATCTTGGACATGATTGCATTCACTTCCTAGCTTGTGGCTTCCAATTCTATGGAGGAATTTGAGGTTATAGACATTAATTGTAGATCCATTGTCAATAAGTAATATTTTGATGAAACTATCACCAAAATAAATTGATGAAACTATCCCCCTTGAGACCCCTTGAGCATCCACTTCCATATAACTAGAACCCCTCAAAATTCTATATACTATTTTATACATAAGATCCAATGATATTTTTATCTAGAAAAAATATTGTTTGGATTTTTTCTAAGAGTTTTTTAACAATAAATTGATGGATTATACTATTTAAAATCCTAATATTTCAAGATCATATAATTAATGGTTACCTTGATATTAGTAAGAGTCATTGGCCTCACCAATCCCCCAATGCTTATTTTATCTCCTTATTTAATTTTCTACCGACTCCTTGAGAGCTGGTATTCTTTGATCTCTTCTACACCTAACTTATCCCTACAGTTGGCTTTTATCTATTCTATTATGCTATACCCATGATTACATACTTTATTATCAACTACTCTTGGTTATGCACTATTAATACCCCTACAATATCTGATTATGATAACTCATCACACTCTATTACTAGTTCTAGAATAGGAACTGAAAGAGGATCTTGAATATGGTTTTTATTGTTTTCATTATTCCCATTCACTCCTTCCATGAATTTTTCTTCTACCTAGTCCACTAGTGTCTTGAAGATATCATACCTATTTGAGGGATTGAGTTGGTTTTATCTTTGCCATCCTTATTTATTTTTTATTCTCCTTATTTTGAGCTATTAAAACCATCTTCATGTGCTTCTATACCATAAAAAATATTGGTTGTTTCTTTAATTATTGTTGACTTACCATCCTTAGGAAATTACTAATGATTTACAATACCTACTTACTCTAGAACTCCATTGGAAGTGCATACAAATAAATCCAAACTAGGACAACAATGGGTTCAATTTGAGGATCAAGTCCCATTTCTGAGGGTTGAACAAATAATAATGCTAGACCACGATTCCTATTTTTTAATTCAAAATACCTATTTGTGTTGGCAAGTGAGGAAAACCTAACAATAAAATATCCATTACTAACAAACCACAATAGCTCCGGCAACAAAGGGAAAAACCCCGTTTTTTATCCCCCTTTCTCCCTTCTTTTTTTCTTTTTTTTTTTTTTTTTTCTCGTCCTTGGGGGGGGGGGGGGGGGCCCCCCTCCCCCCCCCCCCGGGGGGGGGGGGGGGGCCCATTTTTTTTTTTTTTTTTTTTTTTTTTTTTTTTTTTTTTTTTTTTTTTTTTTTTTTTTTTAAAAAAAAAAAAAAAAAAAGAAAAAGAAAAAAAAAAAAAAAAAAAAAAAAAAACCAAAAAATGAGGTAATGGTAATGCAACTAAAAATAGTGAGGTTGCGTGGGAAAGCTAGGCTTCTTAGTGTTACATAAGGTTGTATTTGTAAAATATATGGATGAAAGAATGGTTGATTCTACTATATGGTCTTGAGGCTTCTGAGCCTCTAATTTGAATCCTATCAATTCCATAGGAAGGAGTGTGGCACAAGGACTAAGGACCATGTACATAGACATGAAAGCCTATTATCCAACCTACTCATGAAGGATAGAATATAATGTAGTTGTAGATACCAATAGAGGTAAGTAAATGAGGTGAAAATAAAACTCTATGTTAGGATACCTAATAATGTATTTTTTGTAATAAAAAGAGAGATTCATAACATGGAAGTAGACTATCATTTTACTAAAATATTAAACAATATATTATATGTAACATTAATTATGAGTTTTAAGTTGTTTATGAGCTTTATTATTTAAATATTCTTTCAACGAATGAGTAACAAAGTTAGATTTGCCTTCTTCACTTCTAATATAAACTTGAAATTTATTTAGTTATTGTTATATAGGTTAATTTTGAGACTTTAGTAACAATTTTAGATATAAATATGTGAATAAAAAGTTTGAGTCTTCATCAATGATTATGTAGAATTCAAATTTTGCTCACAAATGCATATTAAATCTTGAGTGAAAAGTTATAAAATTTAATGAAGATAATAGGAAAAAGGCAATAAACTATCCCTTTTTGGTGATAGTATTTGATACATTTAAACTTGATTTTTAAATATTTTTATATAATACTTATGAAAAAAAATTGAATTATTTAAATAAACAAAATATATATTTTTTGATACTATTAAGAGAAAAGAGAATTTTGAAAGGGACCCCACAACCTTTTACATTAAAACCAGCCTAAAAGAAAGCCAAAAATAGAAAAAACCACACAAGGTATCCCACAAAAACTAGAGAGGCAAAAACAAACTCGACGAGAGAAAACAAAGACAAGAGTGGACACAAGAGAGAACCGAGGGAGTTCTACACCAACATTTCAATTTCTTGGGTAATTATTCCCATCATCCGTGACACCTCCTCAGAATAGTCTAACGTGATCTTCATGGAGCTCTAAATTAGACGCTGCTTGACTTCTATCAGTTTTAGACTATGTAAAACTGCACTCTTCCTCTTGGAGGCCTCAGCAGAGTACTATTCTGCAAGATGGAAATAAAGGAGACTGATATAGAACAAGCAGAATGATGCAAAAGGCACCAAAGCAAGCCAAAAAAGAAATAGGAATCCACCATATTCACGGTCAAAACCGTGCCAACATCCCCTACTCTTCATCATAGTACTCTTCCACAATATGGAAAAAAGGAGACTGATCCAGAACAAAAAGAAATATGTAGAAGGCTCCAAAGCAAGCAAGAAAAGAAATAGGCATCCACCATGTTCACAGTCAAAACTATGTCACAAAAGACACCATCGAAAGTCAGCAACCAAGGACACCCAAGCACCCTAGGAAGAACCATAGCTGAAACAATGCACTTCCAACCAATTTTCAAAAATAGAAAGGTAATCAAGAGAAGAGAGAATGTCCGCCATATAGAGGAAGCACAAAAAACCAAGGCTAGTGAGAGAAGAACCTAGAAACCATACCCACCCTTTCAACACCCATTAAAATCCAAAGTGGAAAAAGGAGGAATGAATAAGGCCCTCACCTCAAGCCAAAAGATTCGACAATCCCAAAAAAAGACCACCTAGCACAAAGAAGCCATTCCCAAAGGCAAAAATATTACTTGTATATTATTCTTTGAATTTATTTTCTATAATGCATATTTTAACAAAATCACTTTTTTTTATAAAACTATATCATATTTTAATTATTGGTAAATTTTAGAATACAATATTTATTTAAAATTATACAATTAAAAATTTAATATGTACACTCTATAAATGATTACTAAAATTAATATTGCATTAGTATAAACAAATTTTAAATAAAAGACCTACGAGTAAAATTTTGTCAAAAATATATACATAATTGTTAAACTATTATAATACCACTATATGAATAAAATGTAATAAAATAAATTATTTTCAATCTCATATAACCAATTAAAAATATTATTAAAACTTATTTAACAATAATAATATAACATACTAAACAACTTTATTAAATTTATATGATAAGACCATATATTCTAACTAAAGTACAAAGAATGATCAAGTATTGGGCCCTTTTCCAAAGATAATTTTCTTTCTCACATGGTATTCCATTCTAATGTGTGCAACCTTATGTAATTAATGTTAAAATGTACTTAGAGAATTATCTTGAATACTATTTTCCTCATCATAAATTAATACTATTAAAAATTAAATAGTATATTATTATTCTTTAGTTTTAAGACTTTCGAGAAAGGAAGACAAAATTTATTATAATTTTAATTATTTTTTATATCTTTCTTTTATTTATATATATTATTTTAAAATATTAAATATATAGCTAATTTTATTTAACACATAGCCCTACACATGGTGTTGTGTCGTACCATCCAATTATACCATTATCTAGAGGAAAGCCACATGAGATTTTATATGTGTCTCCTCAATATCATGTCTTTATACAAATTAAAACTCATATCTCTTAAATAGAAGAAGCTAGCAAGGAAATCCACATGATATTTTATATGTGTCTCCTCAATATCATGTATTTATACCAATTCAAATTCATATCTCTTAAATAGAAGAAGTTAGCAATCACCAACTCGTCACCCTTTCACCAACGCTTCATTTTTTATATAAGGCATTTTCTTATTACTTCACATAGACTTCCTAATCATTTCACTAGATTTAGATTTTAGAAGAGTTAAAATACATCTTAGTGGTTAGGATTTTAGGTTTTCTTTTTTCCTATGTAGATAGATACTAAAAAATGGTCAGACGCTAACCAGTTAAAAATTTGTGATTTATAGTGCCAAAGGGTGGATACTTTCTCCCCCACAAGAAACCTATCTGATGTAGATTTGATTGTGAATGCTCCTTTTCCCTTATTAATCCATGTGTTGTTGTATCCTGGTCGGGGTATGTCAATCAAATATAGGAACTCTGATTGAGCCAACAACAACCTATCTTTCTCATTGAGCTGGGTCAAACCTCCTTGATATTGCATTGATATTTTAGTATTGAGATCCCCTACCACTATCCAAAAGTATTATTAATGGGTTTCCCTCTACTATTGTACTGCATTCCATTGGAATTTTTGATCTTGTACCTCTATTATGATAGAAAAATTAATTATCATCCAAACTAGCCTAGAGTCCCTCTCCCTAAGACTGGTCATGAGCATTCCTTTGGCTGAAGTTGATTCCATCAATTATAAGTATTTTTTTATTCCATAAAGTGGTAATTCCTCTTGAAAATCCTTGAGAGGCCTGTGCCAGAAAATCGACCTACCCCCAATATTTCTTGGCAATATTTTCTATAGCTTCTAAGGAAGTTCTAGTTTCTTGTAGCAAAACCACATCTAGGTTATTTTCTAAAATTATTTTCTTAAAAAAATTTGTCTAGGGTGCCTATTTAAACTGCCTACATTCCATATGTTTATAATCATTGAGGGTCTGTATTGTATAATTTGGCAATGGACTTCACCAATCCAATTTCTCTCATTTGTTCTCCTTGTTGTTGTATTTTGTCCTTATTTTTTTTTCTTCCTATCCTTTGTGAACATGCATTCTTTGATCTCTTCTCTATCTAGTTGATTCCTAATGTTGGCTTCTCTATATTTTTTCTATCACTCCCACAATGATGTCTTTTTATTGATTTTGATCTTGTACATGCACTATCATTACCCCTACCTTATCATTTTGTTGAAACATAGATATCTTTGGTGTTTTTCGTTCCTCTTCCCAAGCCCCTAACAAGTTAATTTTGTGGGGCCTATATGTCTTTGATTCTTGTTGTTGTGTCCTAATATTATCATTTTTGTGACTCTCCCCAATTTTAAAATTTTGAGCAATTATAATTTGGGAGGTATTTGTATCCTATGGGATGGGGGTGTGCTCCTGATGGATATGTTGTTCCCCTTATTGGTGTTGGCCATTTTCATTGATTGGTTCTACGTTTGAATCCTCTTGCCCTTCAATTATATCATCTAATTTAAGGATTTCATATTTATTAGAAGATGCCCTTCAATTTTGGCATTGGTTCATTTTTATTACTTTAGTTGGTTTTTTTCCTCTTGCCTTATAATTATTTCTTTGGACTCTCCTCGTTACTGTTTAAAACCCTTCATCATTTTATTTCTATGAGGGAGGATTTTCAAGATTAGTTTTAGGTTGGTACATCTTCTCTCTCTATTTTAGGGTAGTTTCTTACCATATTCCTATACTCATGGTAAGCTCTGCACTAAAAAGGAATTGATTCATAATACACTTGTTATCTCTATGTATTTCTTCCTACTCGTAATTTAATTTCTATTGAGATTGGCTTTTCCAGGTCTATATCCACATATATCATTGCATATGCTACTAATCCCCCTCTACTGATTATCATGATCTTCCTATATATGTGCTTAGGAGATTATCAATCATTCCAAGGATATCGTCTCTTCAAAATTCAAGCAGGAGAGAAAAAAGCTTTAGCCATATCAGGGGGACTGATGGCTACACACGAGGATTGAATGAATAAACCTACCAATATAATGTTGTATGGTCCTTCTTAAAAAGCCTTATTCCTATCTGAAACCAATATAAAATCTTCTACAAAGTACCCATTTAAAAGAAGGAAAATATCATCTTCTCCTTGGGGATCTCAATATTTCCTTGTCCAGTTGTATAAGAAACTATGGGATGGCCTCAACCCCAAAAAATTACAAATCAAAGCATGGGTGGTTTTGTACATGATGTATTGTACAATTAATTCTTATGCAATATCAATGATAGGAACTGAGTCTGCTCGAGGAAAATACCCATTTATTAGTGTTTGCTCGATTTTGTATCTTTTTGTTTGTTATATTCTTGCATTAATTTTCCATATTGTACCTCTATGTGGACATCTCTCCTACTGTTACCCTTAATTATTTTTGCAAAAGATCAATGGTTGAAGGATACGTCTCCCTAATTGACTTATGAATCATCAGTAGTAAACAAATTTGTGGATGCTATGTGGGTTCCATTTGTTCTTATCTTCTCCTTAATATTTCTAGCACTATTTGATGTCCCACCAAGGTTTGGGGCCATTGAAAACCACAAAGAAAAAAACTAATTGTTCATACCAAGACAAAAATAGACAAATAAAAAGTACCTACAATTATTTTGAACATAGTTTGATGCAAAGAAGTCCCAACCTAAGCCTTGCATTCTATCATTTATTTGCCTCAAACCCTAGTTCTCCTTTCGATATTTCATTCAATTTCCAATAAAAATAAACAATATCCAATAAAATATCCATTCAATTTCATTCATGCTTCCATGATTCTAATTAATTTATTTTATCGTTTATATAAAAATAAAATAAAAACAAAATTAAATATTTGCTATAAATATTATATCCCACTTGCATAATAATCCACTAAGTATGAATA
>JAQPPZ010005360.1:0-39953 GCA_028583015.1 Wollemia nobilis
TGTACAACACCTGCCCATCGCTGACTCTGCCCCTGCTCCGTAGACCTCTGCCACAAAGCTACATAGCCAATCTCCTCGTCATCCATCACAGCCCGAGTCGTCCACGGTAACCTGGTCGGCCTCTCCACTGCTATATGCTACCAACCCCAGCACTGAAGAAGATAACTGCAACTCACCCCCTTTCGCTGTCGACAGCGGACGTCGTACAGCTCCCCGTAGAGCTATGTCAACAATGTCTATCCCCATCCATAAATTAGCGTTGCCTCTATCGAGCACTCTACCAACTGCCATACCAACTCTAGCAGGTTCCACGAGAACCTCCCGCCTGACGAATTAGGTAGAAACATGTTAGAAATGAGGCCCATAAAGAATGCGTGCCTCACTCCTAACACCCCCTTCTCCTGCCACCAGCTAACAAAAATCCCACTAGCCTGACAATCCACCTCGGCTGTCTCCACTGGGTTCGTTACACCCAGCCACTCTACATGCCCAAAACATCTCGTCAGTACAATAGTCCGTTGATCACGCGACGATGTCCTAATGGGCATTCCATCTATCGAAATCCGAAGCAACCGATAAATGTCCTCCAGTGTCACAGTCATCTCCCCTATCGAAATATGGAAAGTGTTGGTCCGCGGATCCCAAACTTTGATCAGGGCCGTCAGATAGGCCTGATCCGGGACCACAGGCTCCAGTAGATCCACCTGCTTGAGCCCAAGGGCATCAATCCACTGCCAGTCAACATCATCCAGCACCGACCGCGCCTCAGTGAATGCGGCAGGTACACGGTACCGGCTCCTAACGTGCAAAACAATAACACACACAAAAATTCAAAACTAATTTTTCAGATTTAGGGTTCCTAACCTTAACTGATAATTACAAAAAAAAAAAAAAATCCACTTACGGGTTTCGCCTCCGCTCCGCAGATCGAACCAGTTTGTGCACTCATGATGACAAATAGAATTCTGACAGCGCTTCACTTCGCAGAATTACCTCCTCCTACCAGAACTCACAAATCGCAAGGAAAAAATGACACAAATGAGCCCAAATCCAAGTTTTGGGCCTTAAATAAGCCTACCAACTGGAAATAATCCTTGTCTGGGACGAGCACTCTGGTGAGTGCTCGTCCCACCTAGGGACAATTTTTGCAATTGAAAATCGTCCCACCCAGGGATGATTTCCAGCCAGAAAAGTCAAAACATCAAAAAATCAACAAAAATGCACTAAAAACAACAAATAAAGTTGCCTGATAGAATGCTGTTACACTCGCAATACAACGCAATCAAAATAGACGTTGGGGTCATAAGTTATCTCTTTCCTACCTCCATAAGAAGGCTACCATAGCTGGACCGCTCCACAGGAGACGGATTTTCGAAAATTTAATCCCCAAATGGTGTCACAAAAAAAAAAAAACAACAAAAAATGCAACACAAAACCAACAATAAACATTGTCAGACACAAGTGCTCTTGCACTTAACCTCTTGGCATAGAAAAATTGATGTCGGGGTTTACATTGTCACTATCCTACTCCCGAAGAAGGCTACCATAGCCGGACCGCTCCACGGGAGGACGGATTGCCGACAATTTAATCACCAAATGGTGTCACAAAAAAAACAAAAACAAGAAAAAATGCAACAAAAACAAACAACAATAACATTGCCGGACACAAGTGCTCTTGCACTTAACCTCTTGGCATAGCAAAATTGATTTCGGGGTTTACATTGTCACTATCCTACTCCCGAAGAAGGCTACCATAGCCGGACCGCTCCATGGGAGGACGGATTGCCGACAATTTAATCACCAAATGGTGTCACAAAAACAATAAAAACAAGAAAAAATGCAACAAAAATAAACAGCAATAACATTTCCGGACAAAAGTGCTCATGCACTTAACCTCTAAGCAAAGAAAATAGATGTTGAGGTTCAAATTATCACTCTCCTACTTCCCCAAGAAGGCTATCATAGCCGGACCGCTCCACGGGAAGATAGGTTTTCAATGATTTCACCCCATTTAGGCATCACCAAAAGGGTTAACACCCACCAAAAATAGGTCCAAATGTTGGAAAAATTGCACACGCTTAATGGTAAGCCCTCTAAAGGCACCCTTGCACAAGTCATCTTGGGTCAAGCGACTCGTCGCTTCTCTCACGAAGGTCATTCCCTCATCGATTCGTCGCTTGAGGGGGTAGTCACACTTAGTCACCAACCAACAATCACACACCCAATTAAGGAAAACAACATGCATTCAAAGAATCATTGACAAAGACAATAACGCTCCTACTTGGGGCAGTAAATAAGCAACAATCAAATCAATCAAACACTTGGCATTTCGTGAATCATGAACACAAGGTTCCCATTGAGGATAAAAACACCCTTTGCCTGTTCATGACTGATCAATGTCTAAGTTCAAGTCACACCTCACCAAAGCAGGTTAATACTTGAAATCAAATTCCTTAGCTCGTCAGAAGCAAGGATTCAAGAATGCATGCCCTTTCCATACTTGGGGCATCAAAATCTGGTTAGGTTACCAAGAAACCCTAATCATTAGTGCTTTGGTTATCTATTTTTGCTCAGCACTGAATCACCCGTGGTGCTTCCCAAAAAGGGGCATCTGTAGACACCAAAACAACACCAATCTAATTATGTGACTGCAAACACTGATCGCTTTGACAAACACAGCCCCCAGGGCAGCCCTCAAAGGTCAAATAGTGGTCTTAACCACTTTCATAGCAATTTTGTGAGGTCAAGATGCAATTTGGCACACTTAGACACTTTGCCTAGTAATCGTCTCACCCAGGAACGATTGCTAAATTGAAATCGTCTCACCCAGGGACGATTTCTAAAATCGTCTCACCCAAGGACGATTGCTAACTTGAAATCGTCTCACCCAGGGACGATTTCTGAAATCGTCTCCAGTAAGGACGATTTCCAAGTTTAACGGGAAAAAAGACAAATGAGGCCAAGTGGCAGCCCAGAACAGTCAGTTGATGACTCCTGCCTTGCACGCGTGTGTGAGTGGACAAATAGGCCATTTGAGGACTGTCACAAAGGCATTTATCAAAGCCCAAGTCAACGGAGGACTCCCCTCCCTCATGGGAAGACAAGACTGCCACATGGCGCCTATGACCAACACATGGCATTTGTGCTTCCCTCCCAAAAGGGACCCCATGGGTCTATAAAAGGTGGGACTTTTCTCACCCAAGAGATACAGGTTGAAGGAGTTTTCAAGCAACGAAGTGCTGCCGAGTTGAGGACCCACTTGCATCCCTTTTGGTTCACCTTCCCACATCCACCAATCTCTTTTGCAAGGGAGGTTGTTGGGTGGCTTTTGGAAGCTTGAATCGGACCTAAATCCAACACATGGACACCTGAATCAACCAATTCACCGACCCCCCAATCCTAAGAGGTTTTAGGCCCATCCCTAGTGGATTGGCGCCGAAATCAAGTGCCAACGGTGGGAGGCCCACTTGGGCACCCCCACACTTTTCTTAAGTTTTATTTTAGAAGCATTCTAGTTTATTTTCTCATGCTGCATATTGTGTTTTCTGTTTGGTGAATTCATAGCTGCAATTTCGTAACCTTTGATCAGATTCTAGTATGTTTTGTGTCGTTTTGTAGTTTCACTAACTTGCAGGAGGCGATATCAAATTCCCAAGGTTAGAGGCCAAATTTGGAGAATCCGACCATCTGGGTCGTCCCAAAATTGCCCCAATTACATAACCCCTATGTCTGCAGGTGTTTTGGAGACCTCGGGAGTCGACATTGGAGCGTGTCAGTTCGGCTTCCCCAACACAGAAGAAATCATCCCACCCAGGGACGATTTATAGTCAGAAATCATCCTACCCAGGGACGATTTCCAGTTGAAAGTAGATTGGCCAACTGTCTCAGTGTCAATGGCCTCGTTGGTAACATTTTCTCGTCTTCCGGCAAGTTTTTAGGTCTGTTTAGAATCATTTTGTTTACTGTTTTAGATAAATGTTTGCATGCATCTTTTGATGATTTTAGAAGAACGAACACTTTTCACTTGCAACAGGTGCTACTGACATCTTGATTGTTTCTTTGTTCACAAGAGAAGCAGCGGAGGTGAAGAACTCATCGACATCAGCGACGGCATCATCTTGGCCCGCCCATTACAATCGTGGGCACGCGAAAGAGGAACATTGAGTGATTGTAATCGAATTCTTTTAACGCTCCTAGCCCCCGAAAAGGGAGGAGACATCATTGTAACAAATATCAAGGGATATTAATGAAAGGGCTGTGTTTTCTCCATTTGCTTGTGTCTCTTCCAATGTGTTTCTTTTCCATTTCATGCACTTTACGTTTCTAGGACTTAAGCGCATTTGATTTTGAATGCATCGCAATTAGTGTTTCCTTCGCCCGAAATCTCGTGCTTTCACTTTATTTTTGGGTTCAAGGATTGTGTATACATCATATTACTCATATCCTATGAGATATTCCCTCTCATGAGTTTCATTAGTAGGAGCTCTTCTCAAGAATACATTCTAAACCATGTCATAATACCAGAGTGCCTTAACCACCAAGCTACTCTCTTAAATTATGGGAAATTATGATTCAAGTGATTGAATATCTATATGGAGTAAATGAAATGTAGAGGGGCATCTAACCCATGACACCAAGGAATCTAGAAAAAACACAAGTCATTGTGTTTTTTTTCCACATGTAGAAGTGAAGAAATATAATGAATTAAAATATTAGAAGAGGATGGAAAATAGATGCACATATAGATGCATGTGTGTGATGATGATTCAAAATTCTTTTGTGCATGTTGGCATACACACATAGAAAACAAAGGAAAATGGATTGGCACCATTTTTTTAAATTTAAAAATTCAAAAACTTGAAAATATTAGATTTTTACCTTCAAAGAAATTCCTTATTATTTTTTGAGTGAAGAAACTTAATCCCTTGCTGTAATACCATCAAGTATAGAAAGGAATAAAGACCAATATGAATGTAGAAACAATAGATAAAATAAGAGAGATAAATATATATGATAAAAATGGAAGGTGGGTGCCCATAGGAACCTAATATATCATATTTTATTCACACTTATGATACAAATAGATCATCATTGAAGGGTATTAGTGATTCCAAATCCCTAATGAGAGGTTACCTCAAGCTAACATAAACTTAACCTTGAGATTAACCATACAATAAAATCAAAATAAATTAACCTTTATGCAAGGTAATACGCAAAGATGGATTAACCAATACCACTAAGGGTAAAATATAAAAGAGATCCTTAGGCTTACATACATGAAGAATGCCTATAGGTTTACATAACCACATGCCTATAATATCCATTAATAATTCTCACAAGTACTTCTCACTTTTAGCCTTGGATTAAAAAATATCTAACTACACATATTTCAATATTTTATACCCTAAAATTTCCATGATAGCTATAAAACTTTTACTTAAATAAATTTTGTATTTGAATTAATTAACCAAATACATTTGAATTTTATTAGAACATGATAATATTAATTTAATCTACATTGACTTGGTAAGGGATGAACAAAACAAAATGTATCTTTAAAAAATTGGAGATGATATTTTAAGGGACCATTTATTAAAAATTGAACAATACTATTTTTTTTCTTTTATTTTTTTTTCTAAGGATTCTCTCCCAAATGCTTCAACAATAATAATAAATAAATAAGGAGACATTGTGTCACCTTGGAGAAGTCTACCAGATGGTTCAAAGAATCCAATCGGGGATCTATTAATCAAAATGGAATATTTTGGAGTTTTATAGCATTTATTTCATTCATACCAACCTTGATCAAAACAACTTCTTTTAAATAATGCCATGTAGAAAACTCAATTAAACTCTATTATATTCTTTGTTCATATATATTTTTTATTATACTTTCTTTTATCATGGAATAAAGAGAATTTATGGACTCTTGTTTAGTTATTATACTATTAAGAACTTATTTTCTATGAATAAAATCATATTTTTCCTCTAATATAACACAATCTATAATGCTTCTCAATCAATTTTCTTAATATTCTAAGGTTATTTCATAAATTATACAATAGCAACTTATTGGACAAAAAATATCATAATATTATCCCACATTTCTTTAAATAAATGTAATCAAGGTGGAATTGCTCTTAATTATTGTAGCATTATTTCTCCTAGCCTATTCAACCTTTGCTAACATATCTCTATTTAGAAAATACAAAAAATATTGAAATAAAATTGGAGATAATCCATTGAAGCAAGTTACCTTATTTATGTGGAACGATAAAATTGCCTATTGTAGGTTCTCCATAGATATATTACTCATAAAGCTTTAATTATTTTCTTATGTGATAATTGATGGAAAATTTTGCAATAGCTTACCTTGAATCCCTTTAACATGTCAAAATTTAAAAAATATATATTTCAAATAATTAGTTGTTTCCGTTATAATATCTTCTTCTTCCTCAATATTTCTTCCAACTCAAGCTAAAATATCCTTTTGATGAAAAATAAATCTATACTATCTATAGTATCGACAAATTAATAAGTTTGTCCCCTTCCTTAAGCCATTTTCCCTTATATTTTGCATAAAATTTTATCTCATCCATTTTCAATATGTTTTGATAGTAATTATTTGTCTTGCACATAAATATCTTGGTCTATTCGATGCTTTGTACCATCTCTTAAAACTTTTACCTTGGACTAAATTTCTTCTTTTATTTTCAACATTTTACCAAAATATTTGACTTTCCAAATCTTCATTTACCCCTTTACAAATTTAATTTATGAATAATATTCTACATATATTATACTTCAAACATTTCTTTATCCCACCATAATATAACCATCTAGAATAAGTCCTAGTCTTCAAGACATGTAGGCTAAAGTTGAAATGGTTTTGGATGACTATTATTAAGTAAATCACATCTCAAGAGAATGGGTTTGTGATCTAATATTGTTTGCACTATAATATTGAAGAGATTGTACACTCTATTTGTAACCATGCATAACATAACAAAAATCTATCTAATATTTCTACTATATGATTTTACCCAATGTATTTGTTTATCCCAATATATCAAAATATTTAATGAATAATATACCAAAGGTATTTTAAATTAACAAATGGAGAAAAATACTCAATTGTTTATATTAAAAGCACCCAACTTCTTTTCTAAGGGAGATAGAATTATGTTGAAATCTACCCTAAGAATCCATAGATCACAATTATAAATCATATTTAAATTTAACATAAATAAAGTTAAGTCCTAAAATTTATGAAGAGAAGTAACTATAGTTATAGCATATACATATAGAACCCCATACTTTATATTTTTCTTAAGTTCCTACAAAAATAATAGCAACCCAATTATTTTTTGTTTTTAGCAATTATCCATATTACTTGTCTTTGTATCATATTGGTATAATACCTCCTAAGGCTTTTATAGTAGAAACTAATAGATAGAACCTTATCTTAGAAATATTTTTGGATGCATCCTAATAAATTCGTCACTACATATTTTAAAATTCTTGCATTAAATGAAACTCTTGAATATAACTCTTGAATAAGTTCCAGTCACCTTTAATAAGGGCAACATTAATAAAAATGTTGAAGTCTTCTAATGAAGAAAAATCACCCAAACAAAATGAGAAGATTTGTGTTGTTGCCTCTTTGTGCTCCGAAAGGGGTTTTTCACCTCCATATTGGGTGAAACTTATTTACTCCATGAGGCACCACTTTCCAAGGCACTGTTATTGCTAATTTTCTGAGGAAATATTAAGGAGCAATGAAATTTGATCTCTAAAGCTATACAAGTTATATTTCCAAGATTTTTTCCTCAAATGTGTAGGATTAAATACCACTTGGGTTCATTTCCAACACTGCCACCCAACTGTGCTATTTTTCACAATGATATTAATACATGGTGGAATCTCTTGGCAAAAGTTGATTTCCAATGCACAATGGTGAAGTAGGTTCAAAGGTCAAGCACCTAATTTTTAGATCATTGTGTTGCTTTCCAATTAACCAAAACTTGAAGGTGTCTTCTAGTATTTAATCCTACAGATTTTCCATGAGATTCTCCAATAAAAGTAAGATCGTTGTCTCCATGACGAATGTGTTTATGGAAGACATCACTAATACCAAGGAGGAAAATATACATGTGGTTTTTGATCTACCAACATTTTTTTGTATAATATTGAAATGATAGAGGTGAAATCCCTCTATAAATACTAATCATTTTTCATTGTAATGGGAGGATGGATAATCTATAAAAAAACACTCTAATTTTTCTTCATCAATAGAAACACTTCGGATTTTGGTTCTTCGAGTGGTTTTGCACTTGATAATTTTCTATGTGTAATTTTTTATATTATTTGTTGTGAGTAAATTCTACTTCTGAATTTAGTCTTTGCTTATGAGGAATTGAACATTGAAATTAACTATGGGGTAATTTTTTTGCATAATTGTTAGAATTTTTTGCACTTATATTTCTATTTTATGTTGTTAATTGCTTGGTGAAAATATGGTTGTTATTCTATCCCCATCGTACATTGTCAGCTTATAGCCATATTTACCTTTCTTTCTATAATTTCCCATTTCTTTCCTATTTCTCTAAGATTATACCCAGTGTAGAATTAGTAAGGGAGCCAACCCTCTCTGGACATTTACCCTAGAGGAAATTTCTTTCATCCAACCTTTCAATGTTGGCCAGGTCTAGGGTGCACAAGGCATAGACTTTGTAACTAGGTAGATTCGTGACCAACAATATTTGGCATACCTAATGGGAGTTTTAAAAGGTTCCATTTTTAATAGTATTAAGGTTTGATGCTCACCTAGTACTGTGTAATTAGAACATCTGGTGACTCAGATCTAACAAAAAGCCTTTGAACATGAAGTGAAAACAATATTTCTTCATGATTACAAGATCAAAGGCCAAAAATTCCGAAGAGCCTATTGTGTTTTATGAACTTGACATCCAAGAGCTAGGAGAACACCCTAGGTTAGTTCCTCCAACTATCCCATCAAGAACAACATATTATTAATTAGTTGGTGTGTTTTCTATTCCTACAAGTCCTACTAGTAGAGCTACTAGTTTTCCACCTCCCCAACTACACACACCAGTCCACATGGCTCAAAATCCACCACCACAAAAGCCTCCACCAAGGAATTTTCCAGCATGGAATAGCTCAAGAGCTTTGAATCTACAAGCTCAAATCTAGTCCCTCAAGTAGCATTGAAATCTTTGCCCACATATAATGGTATAGGTAAGACTTCTTATGAAGACATCTAGGATGTGGCTTCTTTTGAAATAATACACAACATCATAGATGAAGACGTTATGGTAAGATTACTCATGTTGTCCCTTAGAGGAAAGTTGTTGTACTATTAATGGTCCTTGCCACCTGCTACTATCACCACATGGGATCAATTAGCAAAATTGTTGATTAAGAATTTCCATGAGCAAGCTAATCATTTTTTCTTACTACATCAATTCACAAACATTAAAAAAACATCCGTAGGATGAAATAGTGGATTTCAACGTCAGGTTCGCTCAAAGTTGGCAAAAAGGGTTCCTGATGGTCTCTGACCAACCCATGAAGAAGTTGTGTTTTACTATCTTTGATCTTCCAATTTTGATATTGGTGTGGTCGTATGACAAGCCAATATCAACACATTTTCATATTTGTATATGCAAGTGCAAAAGGCTAAAACATATTTGATTTCCATAGGTAAGCTGCCCCGAAAGGTAACAATACCTATTCTTCCTAATCTTCCACGAAATCTATATTCTAGTGTATTTTCATAAACCATACCTTCTATGTATCCTGTTCCTTCATGGATCTTGAGTCTGCCTCAAATTGCATCAATTCCAATATCACAATTACCCACTCCACCTATTTTGCAATTATTGGCTCCCCCTTTTGTCCCAACATTGCTTCCTTCTCTAGTACCCTTTCCTTTGCCAACACTTCTAGTGCCCTCAAATCATGATATCCACATGAAATTATTGCATGATATGTAGTCACTTAATTCAACCATGAGGAAGATGTCAAATGAAATCACATCCATCAAGAAGAACCAAGTTGAGGCTGAATTTTGATCAAGAAGATTTTAAATTATGCCAATTACTAGAGAGCAAGTAGCTTTGAATAGCAAATGTGCTGAGAGAAATATAATCATATTGGTTAATGAAGAATTTGGTACATCAAAGCAGATATATATTGGTGTTCTACTTGTAATGATACTCATGGTGAAGATACTTGCACAGTTCATTTAAAATATATGCATACCTTGGTGAAGAGCACTTGTAGCTGTCAAGTCAACAAGATCATGAAAATTGATCACAACTTCATGGGTCCATCTGTTGAGCAAGTACCATTTCTCACAAGATCTAGGAAGAAACCCATCATTGTTGATCCGATAAATATTGAGTCGTTAAAGGTACCCGTTAATTAGAAGGTGTAGAATAAAAATATGTAATCTCAGGTGAAAGCACCTACACCAACATCTAAAGTAAAAGAGCCTATCTTGTTGAAATATCTTTTGCCTAACCTAGAAAAGGATAGAATACAAGTGAAAGTATTAATTTTACAACCTTTCACTATGCAAGCATAGACAAAAACAAAAGAATAGGCAAAGGATAAGCTCAAGTACCTGAATTTGACCAAGCATGAGAGGGTGGAGGCTACTAAGTAGTACCAAATAAAATATGAAGCTTCTAGTGAATCAAGAAAGCCTAATGTGCAATCATAAAATATCATTGAAGAACTGAAGAATATTTCCACCATGGTGAGTCTCTAAGATGTGCTACAACTTCCTGGACAAGTGGATCTATTACAGGAATCATTGAAACTCATTAAGGATAAGAAGAAAATATTATGTAGATAATGCTGGCTCAGACGCTGCCCACTTCAACCATGGAAAAAATAGACCTCTTCCGTTCTATCTATATCTTAGGATGGAGGGTTGGATCATACATAATTGCATGATTGACTCTAGTGCAATGATGACCGTCATGCCAAAAGTAGTATGTGAAATCATAGGTATGGAGTATACAAGAAGGATCCCATGCATCTTGCAGTTGAATGTCATCCCTATTACAATTGTGGGGGTAATCAAGGATATCCTAATTATTCTACACCACATGCTACAAATTACCATTGTTCAAGAAGTTGTGGTAGACATGGAGTCGTACTTCAGCATGTGCCTATCAAGATAGTTCACATCCAAATAAGGAGGTTATCTATCTTTGGACTATTCTCACCTAGATATTTTGTTCAAAGGAAGAAGAATACACATTTATAATGAGAAGCCCTCTACATATCATATCAAAAGGATTGAAGAGAAAGAAAATATTGTAAACTCAGTCAACATGGTGATCGAAGAGTTGGAGGAAATGGATCTTATAGGAGAAGCTTTGGATGAGCTTCAGTTAGAGGATGAGTTTTCTATGCTTGATTTCAATGCAATTATGGAGACCAATATCGGTTGCTATACCATCACTAAACCTAATAAGGGTGAATAGAAGGTGCTGGATGATCTAATTTTTTCTCCCGATCAATTATGGAAAATGCACTTCAATGGTGCTAGATGTAAGGATGGTGCTGAAGCTGGAGTAGTATTCATCTCTCCTTTAGGAATCCAAAAAATATATTCATATCAATTGACCTGGAGTTGTACAAAAAATTCCACTGACTACAAAGCATTGTGCTTAAGCCTAAAGAAAGTGAAAAATCTTGGGGTAAAATAGTTGTAAATTTTTGGAGATTTCAAGTTGATTATCAACCAAGCGACCAGCAAGTGTGTTTCAAAGTAGCACTACATTAAAGTGTACCATAAAAAGGTATGTGATTTGTTTGAATTATTTTATGCATTAAATGTTCAAGCAATTTTATGAGAATGAAATAAGCATGCAAATATCCTAGCATTCCCTAGTGTAAATTTTTCTCCTGTTGAGAGCGTGTTGCAAAATCCCAAGACCACAAGGATGATTTATAGACCTTTAGTACCAAATAAGAATATATACTAGAAATTTTTTGATAATGATGAACAAATTGTAAATTTTTTTATTAAATAAGCCAATAATATGGAGGGAAGAATGTTGTACGAAGATGAAGCAGAAGGTTTGATTTAGCTTAGTAACAATCACATTCTTAAAGGATTGATTACATTAGAAAGTCTCTTTTATTAGAGCAATAGAGCGAAAATCATAGGATCACGGTGGATGAGAAAGAATATATTAAGCTAAAGTTGGGACCTAACATGATCATCAAAGTCATGATAGATTGCTCTCTAGAAGAGATCAAGGACATTAAGAATATGTGCTATGAATTTCATAATATTATTGTATGGAGTTATCATGATTTAAAATAATATGATAAAAATGTAATCCAGAACACCATTGAATTGTAGGAGAGGTGAAACCTTTTCGGCAGAAGTAACACCCTGTTAATTCAAAGATTGAAGTGCTTATGAAAGCAAAGTTGTTGAAAATGCTAGAGATGAAAATCATTTACCCCATCAAACACTCGATCTGGATGGTGAACTTAGTTCCAATACAAAAAAAGAATGAAGATATTCACTTATGTGTGAATTTTCACAATCTGCACTAGGCATATTTGAAAAATAATTATCCCTTGTTGTAGATTTATTAGATCCTCCATGTGGTTTCTAGAGTGTAGATATTTTCATTACTTGATGGTTTATTTGGATATAACTATATCTGGGTAAAGGATGAGGACCAACACAAGATGACATTTACTACCAAGTGGGGCACTTCTACCTATCAAATAATACCTTTCAATCTTTCTAATACTGGTGCTATTTTTCAAAGAGCAATGGATGTCACTTTTGGTGAGTACTTGAATCAAGTAATTGTTATATATCTGGATTATATGACTATTTTATCATATCGTAGGCAAGAGCATGAATCTCATTTGATACAAGTGTTAAAGAAATATTGGAAATTTGGTATCTCTATCAGCCAGAAGAATTCCATTTTTACTGCCAAGGAGGGAAATCTCTTGGGATACATGATTTCAAAATAAGGATTAGCTATTGATCCTGTGAGAGTAGAAGCTCTATTAAAACTATTGCTACTATCCAATAAAAAATACCTGTAGTTCTTTTTTGACCAAATTAACTTTTTTCATAAATTCATCGCTAACTTTACTCAGGTGGTGAAGTCGATGACTGAACTCCTGAAGAAAATACATACTTCAAGTGGATGAATATAAGAAAGCAAACATTCTAGGAGATTAAAGAGAGAATAGTTCAAGCACCTATGTTGATCAATATAGACTATTCTAAGAATTTTATCCTTTACGCAATAGGCAAGCAGGAGAGTTATGCCACCGTGCTTGAACAAAAACAAGATGATAGGTAGGAACATACACTTTTTTAAGCCAAGTTATTCAACTACACCAAGAAAAATACAATTATTAAAAAGCGGGTTTATGCGATTATGAAGTCTTTGAAGAAATTTTGACATTTCATCTCTCAAAGCAAGATAGTTATCAATGTCATTCATCCAGATGTTAGAAATTTTATCATTCAAGGAGATCTTGGTGACAAAAGAGTAGGTTGGGTCTCCAATATTTAAGAATATGATGTAGATATTTGACCAACCAAATTGGTTTATAGTCGGGCACTCTGTTAAGAATTGGCTAGAAGTGTAGCTTCTCAATCACTAGTACCATTACATGATGAAGTTATCAATGATAGTAATTTTTTTGACCAAGCTGCAAGTGATCACGAATAGACAGAGGACATTATAAATTCTTTGCATCTAGAAGATGTACCTCTCACCTCAACTCCTCTCAAAGGTGAATATTTAGGCTACAGGCACTCAGATATGTCCTATTGTTGAATGGTTTATGCCATAGAAACATAGATAGAGTACTGAGATGTATGAAATAGTCTAAAAAGCAAAATATATTTGAGGAGTTCCACTCTATCTTATCTAGTGGATATTATTTAGGAAGGCCTATGGTCTTGAAGATCATCTAGGATAGATAGTTTTGTCCCACCCTATTCACAATACACATAAGGTGAATGAAAGCTATTATAATTGTTAGAGATATATTGGTAGGAGTAAGAAGGCATCTTTACCTCTGCATCTGATACAAGTAGAAGCTCCATTTTAATAGTGGGACTTAGACTTCATTGGGATCATCGATCCTAACTCTTCTGCTGAGTATATATATATTTTAAAAACAATAAACTACTTTACTTAGTGGGCGAAGGCCATTCCAATAAATAAGGTAGATCAAGCGATAGTTATATCTCTCCTTGAGGGTCTGATTACCTATTTCAGTGTGCCAAACACCATTATGACTGATAAGGAGGCTCTCTTCCATCTAATCCTTTACTTTGAACCTGCGTAAGAAACATATATACACTTACGGCCTGTTAATTACATGCGTTTTTGGGTGGTTGGACAGCAACAATCGATGTTACAGATTCTCACATCGAAAATCCTCTTGAGATGATTGGAATAGAGATCGTTCTTGGTAATGCCATGAAACTTTTGGGGAAACTGAACAAATCCAAACTTGTGCCCTGACTCCGGGTCCATGAAAAAGCACATAGCTTCGCGAAGGGCTTGACAGTTGTTGGCGTACATATCGCAGTCCAGAGTAAGAATGAATGGAGCATTGCTTATCACCGAGGAGACTCTAATCTGCCATCCCAATTACAACGCAATTAGCAAGACTATTATTTACTAGTCAATCTTGCTTCAGAAAACGAAAATAATATAGGAGAGGCATTACCAGGACGTTGAGAGCACCAGCCTTGAAGTTGTGTGGATGTTCCGCTCGCTTTTCACGGGATACATATACCAAATTGGGTAAACCATGGCCCTCGACGTCAGTGTCTTTCCCCTTCTCTAGCAAAATCTACACACAATTGACAAAATAATAACAGTCAGAAACAGTCGTGAGGATCCGAACACTAGGATGTCATTGAAATGAAATAAATGAGTTCTTTTCTCAAGGTAAAGTAAGATCCGTGGGACCTGAATAATACTAGGATGTTCCCGCGCAGTAAATCCCGAACTCCATTCTTTGAAGCCCTCGTGTTTTTTATATTTGTCCTCTGGAACTGCGCCCCTCTCCACAGTGCTATTAATTTGATACTTCATCTCCTCATACATATCCTAACACGTAAGAAAACAAGACAAAGCTAACTTATTAAGGATAATATATTCCATCTCTTCACATATATCCTAAGACGTAGGAAATGAAGACAAAGCTCACTTATAAAGGATAATATATTCCAATCAAGGTATAGTGGAGGGATGGGTAACGACATATATCAATATATTCCCTCACCTTGAGACTTTCCCATTCAGTCGCGAAGGTGGAATTCTTATTTTCGTGGACATAACTTGAGTCAGAGAAATATGCATCTGGACATCTCTGTTCGATCGAATACTTATGGCAAAAAGGAACCCAAAATCTTGCAAAACGGGAGGCTTCAAGGAGAGCGTAAAAGGTGAGAGGAGATCCTCCATCATCGGATACATAGCATGACAGCTTCTCTACCGGATAATCAAAAGCCAAAGTGGACAACGCTGTGTTTACAACACTGAGTGGAGGTTCTTTAGTTGGATCGGCTGTGCATATAAATATATCAACAGGAGGCAGCTCATTCTCAAACCTATCCATTACAAACAATAACAATGTTAATGCTGCTAGCTTACTATATTTGTTAAACTTCTAAGCAGATAAACAAACTGATTCTCTATCTCTTACCTCTTGGAAAGTCTTTCTGGGAAAGTGTGTCGATCCACAGGCCGCCACCTCATGGCCTGGTCTAATATCCAAACGAAGGCGAAGCCAATCTCTGCAAGAAATACCAGAATCCATGGCAGAGAACCTTCGCTTGGCATATGCACGATCCGATAGCATACAAGGCCTAGAATTGCAGCAGAGTATATGCAGGCATAAGCTCTGTTGAACTTTGCAAGGGGGTTTTCTACTGTAGTGTAAAGAGGGAAATCTCTGGACTCCATCTTTATCTTATAGTTGCTGCAATTATTGGGGATGGAGTATAGTGCCTCAGAAGACATGTATTTATAGGGTATTGTCTCGCAAAACATCTTAATTTTGAGGATCCTAATGTTTAACGATGGCGGTCTTTACTAAAATTAATACTATTAGTATTCAACAAATGTTTATTGTTTGGTTGGTTACGTGATAGAAGCAATCAGATTGAGGGGTAGAGGAAAATTTCAAAAAAATGTTTATTGTTTGGCTGGTTAGGTGATAGAAGCAATCAGATTGAGGGGTAGAGGAAGAGTTCTATTTGTTTACTGTTACCTAGGAAAATTCCAAATTAGTCTTTCAATTATGAGGCATTGGGGGATAAGCCGGTCGTGCAGTAAGATGAGCCTTTGAAGTTTGATATTAGTGTTGAATAATTGATGATTATTAGGTCAGTTAGTGATAGAAGCAATCAGATTGAAGGGTAGAGGAAAAGTTCTATTTGTTTAATGGTACCAAGGAAAATTTCAAAATAGTCTTGCTTAGTCTTTCAATTAAGAGGATAAGCCGGCCGTGGTGCGTGTAAGTTGAGTCTATGAAGTTTGATGTTATTTTATTTCAATACACGCCTCCTCAACATTTAATGGTCTTGCCCGCTAGTCACAAATACAGTTGCCAAGGCGACTATTCGAAACAAACAAAAAATTTTGCTCGAGTGCGACCCAGATTCAATTAATGAAAGATATTTGTAGAGTGAGGGGATGCAATTATTCCTTTGTATATCTGCGGGAAGACATTGAAACTATAGTAGAATGGCCTGCCGTCCGTTAAACTCACTTCAGGTCTCATGGAAACATAAAGGTAGGAGTTGCCGTATTTGGACCGAGAATTCCAGTTTTCCATATAATGCAGAGTTTCAATGTGAAGACTCTATCAATTATGAAGAGTTTTAATGTGAAGACTCACTTCAGGTCTGATGGGAATATAAAGGTACGAGTTGCCGTGTCGTGTTTGGACCGGGAACGTGATGCAGAGCATCAATGTAGAGACTCTATCAATTATGGTGGTCAATACATCATGTAGTTGTGACATAGATGTGCACGTAGCAACCCAGTTTTTTCTCTTCGATTTAGAATTTTCAGATAAAGTGGAATACGATTTAACACATGAATATCCCCAAAATTAATAAATAATACAACGAGATATTCATGGTAGCTTTTACAATGTTCTAAAATTTGACTTATACTAATTTAATTTATTTTTTTATTCTTGTGTTTCTTTCTTTGACTTGTTTGTGTTTTTTTTTAAATTTAAATATATATATATATATACTGTTTTGAGTTTAATTTTATATTTTTAGGTAATAATTTAAAACTAATTTAAAGTTATTTAGTTCAAATCATAGGGAAAAAATTATTATATCCAAAAATGTAATCTTACCTAAATATTATTATACTTTATAAAAAATTTATATACTTTTTGTATAAAAAATAAAATATTTATATTTAAAATAAAGTTTGTATAATTTATATATATATATATATGAAGTGTACTTAAATATATTAAGAGACCTAAAACGACGACTTAGTGGAAATTGAATAACACTTTAAGTTATTCCTCAATAATGTTGTCGTTTGATACTTGAAGTGATTCCTCAATAATGCTGTGGTTAAAAAAAAAAAAAAAATGTTGTGGATTTAATGTAAATATATATATATATATATATATATTTTTATATATAAAATATTTTTATGTGGTTTCAAAATATTATTTTTGTGAGTGTGGTTTATGGGTAAGGATGTCACTTGCATTACTCAAAATAAAAATGTTATCTTATTAATTTTTTGAATAAAATTATCGTATTAAATTTTTAAAATAATATTGTGAAATGGATATTATTAATTAGGTTTCGACAATTATTTTCGAAACAAGTACAATATAAAAAAATAATAAATATTTTAGATTATAATTTTTAAATAAATAATTTATAATTAGATAATTATTTTAGAAATAGGTGTAATATACATATGTAATCAATATTTTAGATTGTAACTTTTAAATATATAACTTTTAACTAATAAATATAAAAAATTAAAAAAGTTGATATTTTTTATTTAAATATTAATATTTAAATTTTTATGAAAAACTTTAATTTTCTAGCTTTACTGTAGACATCTTTTAGGGAGTAAAATGTATATTTTTCTAAAGTTGTTTTCTTTTAAAGAACTTGTATATTTTAATATTACATAAATATTAAATATGTCATATCTCTTATTTTTATATAATATTAAATATTTTATTTTAATATAATATAAAATAAATAAATAAAAGAAAAATAAATGTAATATTTGAAATTTAAAATTAATTTAACAAACATAATTTTTAAAATAAATCTAACATTAATTTATATAAAAATGTTAAATATATTTTAATAAATTTAAAAGTTTAATTTTAAAATAAATACAAAATTTACATTTTAAAAAATAATAGAAAATATTAAAAATATATATAAATAAAAATTAAATTACAATATTAAAATATTTTTAATTTTTTAAAATATATATTTTTTGTTTATTTTAAAAATTAAAAATAAAATATTAAATAATTAGATCTCAATTGATTAAATTTATAAATATTTAACGAGGAGACATAGGTTCAAAGTTTGTTAGAGAATACATGAATAATTGTGAAGTTGTTATAATAATACTCTTGAATGGTCACTATCTAATAAAGACATATAACCAATTTTAAAATAATTAAAAGTTACACTCTTATTTAAGGAGAGCATTTACAAATTACATCAACAACCACCTTAAAGGAGTTTTAAACAGAAGACCAGTTTTTTACTACACCTTAAAGGGGGTTTTAAACACCAGACCAATTCTTTACTACATTTAGTTTTAAGCTATTAACTAAAAATAATTATTCCCTAGACATATTTATCTCAACTAATTAATATTATGTTGTTAACTACTATTCCTCTCATGGCCATGTTTATGGCCAGCCACTAAATTTTCCTCCTAGTAGGATTCTTGATGTGACCTGCTTCAGGATTTCGTGGATCGTGTAAAGCGTTGCGTTTGGTCGGCTCACTGAAAGGTGCCCGCCAGGGCCAATGAAAGGTGCCATTCAGTTGAGCGGCGGATACTTGGATAAGCTTTGAAATCAATAGCGAGGATGGATTATACTTAGACTAATTATTGCCTAGAAATATTTATCATAACTAATTATAGGAAAAATAAACAAAGAAAACAACTTCTTCTAGCACCTAAGACATGCACTTCAGAAAAAAAAACACCCATTACACATTCATCATTAAGATTAAACACTGGTCATATTACCAAAATTAAACACAAGTTAAATTAAACACAAGTTATATTATTAATAATGTAAATGACATCCTTACAAATAAATTACACGTACAGGATAAACATTTTAATACAACAGTAAGATATGAGATAGACCGACTTTGACGATTTGTGTGGTAAATACATGCATCTTATGGAAAGAGAAATAAAAATAATTTGTATAGGTGGTAACCTTGATGATGTGTAGTAAATAATGAATTGTTTACTAAGTAATATATTCATTAAAAAAATAAATTAATTAAATTATTAAATTGGATTTAAAAATATGTAAATATTTATTTATTTTATCAACTAAATACTAAAAAATAAGGTAATACAAATTTAAATTTCATACTTTAAATGAAGTAACAAATATGAGTTTCATTGTGTCTAGAATAAATATAATAATACATTATAAAATATTTATATATATTCTACATAAAATAAGGTTATATATATATATATATATTTATATATATATATATATATATATATTTTAATATTTTAGCATTTAATTTTGTAATATATATAGAAAAAAATTTGTTAGATATATGTGAATCCGTTACTTATTATATTGTTTTACTTAAATTTGGACAAGCTTAGAAGGTTGCTATATATCTTATGTATAGGAAAGCACCAATGGAAGCCCAAATTAGAAAGAAATAAAATAATAGGATTAAAAATGGAAAATATTAGGTTGAAAATAAAGATACCAACAACCCTAAGAATTTGATCAAATTGATGAAACACAAACACACAATCTCTATATTTGGAATACTTGAATGTAAATAAAGTAAATAAGGCAAAGTAAAATGATGAGAAATATATATATCATAACCTTTGGGGTATAAAATTTTAGATATGATTTTCTTGATGAAGATGCTTGGGTTGGCTTTTTGACTTGTCTATTTTCACTCTTATAAATTATTTGATGATATTTGATAATGATTCATTACATGCTTTAGGTAATTGGGAACCTAGTAAAAGAAAGGAATATGATGCTTGAATGTAGAATAAGTAGAGAGAACTTGAGTTATAGGTGATAGTAAAAGATAATACTTACACATGAACAAAAGAGGGATTTTGATAGAATAAATTTATGCTCCATATAATTGCATTTCTAGAGTTATGAGCTAATTTATGGATCAATAAGATACCTAAATGGTCTAAATAGACACCCTATTTATGCATAATTGATGTCTAGATTGACCTTGATGAGAGCATGGATAAACCAGAGATGCTGACATTATTTCTATATGTAAAATAAAGATAATATAAGACATGGTTTAATTGGTCCTAATATTTGTAATTCTAATATATTGGATCATTTTGACCTGATTTAGATGAAAGCAACTATATAGGGTGATTTTATGAATAGAAAGGTGTTGAAGAGTAGTGTTGTTGCTAGTAGGTCAATAATTTAGTTAGAATGTAGGTGTTGTTACCAATAAAAGTAATAAAAAGAAGGTTGTGGGCATCTAAGACTAAATTAGGGATAGGGAATAAATATTAGAGGATCCTACTTGGATAAATGACCTTAAGATCAAATTTAGTCTATTATAGGAATATCTTTGTCAACTAATATTGAAAAAATTATATATATGCCTTGCATTCGTATTTTTTCAAGATATAATGTAGCATGAAAAAAGTGTTTATTTCATCACAAAATTTAGTCCAAAAAATTTTTCATGTGAAGAGAAAATAATAAAATCATAATCAATGATACATGGAGTCCCTTTAACCACCATGATTAAATATCATCATACGAAGAACTACAAATTATCATCAACATAACAATTGATTTTTTTTTGATAAGGTAGACGAAGGAGTTTTGAAAGGGCCTCCAAACCTTGACAAAAATTGGATCTAACCTTTGAGCTAAAAAGGAGATAAAGAGAGATTAATCTAAACCCAACAACTAGATGTCGTGAACTGCATACAACAAGCCCAAACAACACAAAAACTAGAGCCCAAGGACCACCAACCTACGTAGAGGACCAACCAGGCACGTAGGCCCCAAACATTGAATAGACCAGGGAAGAAGCAAAACCAGCTAGTCTCAAAAATTTGTACCACTAGAACCTATGTCATTCTCTTCCTTGTAATTATCTCCATTGGGGATTTGCCATCCCATGAGGGGGAACACTTCCTTATCAAAGGAAATTTATGCCATGAAATCAATCATTGAGCATTGCAACTTTAGGCTCATCGAATTGAGAAACTTTAGGTTGTAACCAACCGACTGAAGTCCTAGATTTTGGATCCTCTTTGCTCCTCCCACTTCCAAGATCAGCTTATACTTCATAGCTGATGAAGGAAAATCCATCGAATCAAAATTGTCCACAATCATTGAATCCTTACCAGTAGTCACTAACTTAGCCACAAGATGCTTAAACCTCATTGCACCCTCATCACTGCTTCCAGTGCCTCTCAAAGTAGACTCCATAAAATATACTAGATTTATAGCAATAGAGGTGACTTCCATAGCCTCCAGGAATGAGGCCTTAGAATCCCCAAAAATAGAAGAGGCCGGATAGCCCACCATAAGGACTAGAGCATTAATCAACACATTGAGAATATTATCCCCATCTAGACCCATTTGCTTCACCATGTAATAAAAAATTAGCTTAAGTAAACCTTGGTGCAACAGGTCCGAATCCACTCCTTTATTTACCTTCGAGATAGTCCTTACCAAATATTGGAAGAGAAACAACGGTATATTCATCATTTTATTATGATGTAGATGGTTAATAATCATGAAGTGGTAGCTTCTTAGAATAGCCTAATTCTCGTCTAAGGTAAAATACTGCATTATCACCAGTACTACAAGATCCCAAGGGGCCTTAAGAGAATTTTTCCTAAACCCATTTTGGGTCCTAGCTAGTTCTTCTTAACCACCCAAAAACACTTGCACTTCCTTCACCAAGGAGTGCTTCTCCATATTATGGATTGTGTCATCCACTACCAGCACTGTCACCTCAACGATAAAGGATATGTTTATCTCAAATTTAGTTGAACCCACTCTCACCATCCCCTCTCACCATGAGTAAGTAAGATGATTGGCCATCTTCTGGTGATGGCCATTAAACTTCATAAGGCATTGAAGCACATTATTTTTTTTAATATTTTTTGGACCTCCTCATCCACTGCAAGAGATTGTGTCTCCAGGATCAAAATGACCATCCTAACACTCTACCTAACACCGCTTATATGAGTAAAGGATAAATTATTACATTTAGACCACCCCAACCTATATTCAAGAGAGAAATGACTAGGAAACCAATGAGCTGATATTTTTCCCTGTATATCACTCAATCCAGATTCACGTGTGACTTCTCTTCTTTCACGTTATGAGCTAAAGATAAATTTTCCCACATGATACTGCCACCTTTGAGCATAGGATGAACAAAAGCACCATCATCAATCTACCACCACACATCTTGGTACTCCAACCTAGATAAAACACCTTTAAGGGCTATAAAAGGTTTTGTAAAGCTACCAAGATTGAAAATAGCAAAAAAAACTAGTCAGATATGGATCCTAGCACGAAGATATGATTCACTTTTCGAAGGCTCTGCAAGCGAGGCACAAATATTCATGATACCCAAAATAATATTTGATCTCCTTCAAGCTCAGCTCGCAAGAATAAGTCCCCCATAACCACATCAGCCATATCATCCTGACCCCTTACATCCTCAAGGAGCATCCTGAGGTAAATATTTTCTCACACCTGCAATCCTTCCTACTCTCCTCAAAATAAGGCCAATTGAACCTCCTACTCAACCATGCACCAAAATCAATACACCTTGATAGGAAAAGTTGTCCACACGACATTGAGGAAACTCGCTATCTACCCTTTGTCACATCAATTGCAACTTGAGGATAAGGAGAATCGACGCCATCATGAAAAAAGTTTAAATTCAAAAAATGGTAGGATTTTCCCCCCAAGAAACTAAGTCCCAACTCCCATCCAACCTAAATTTTGAGACCAATACTAATTCCTTCATTGCTTGCCTTCATTATCCATGATTGTAATATCTTTGAAGAAATTTTTTTTCTAGACTTGAAGATTTTGAATGAGGAGACCTCAGTTGGTGAGAATATCAGTGACCTTGTTACCTTCTCTAAAATGATGGTAAATTTAAACCTCTTCAAGACTTTGGATCTATCTCCTGGCTTCCTAGATGAAGTTTGAAATCGTCCATGATGGGGTCTGACTACTTTTAACTATGTTGATTATATTGAGAGAATCTCCCTCAATAATCAATTTTTTGCAGTTGACCTTTTCTAGAAGATAAACATCTTGAAACAATGCCCACATCTCCATGAAGTGGTTAGTTTGATGACCCAATCATTTATCATAGATGAGCAAAATTTCACAATTAGAATTCCTAAAAAGACCACTAGGTCCCATCAGGCCTGGATTCCCTTTAGAAGCCCCATCAAAATTTAATTTCAACCACCCATCCAAAGGGGGTTCCTAGACAATGTGTGACATGTCCCGGGCCACCCTGATAGCCATATTCATAGGATGTGATAGCAAGCCCAGAGCACACCCCAATTTGATCTCTAAATCATAGGTTACCCTATCCAAATTTAGATCCTTAAAGTTCTTGACCATGTCACTAATTGCCCTTGAGGAAACATAGGACTCTAATTGGTGAACCCCATTGAACACACAAGCATTCCTTTCCTTCCATATTTTACACCATAATTGAGCTAATCCAATTTTCCAAAGAAACCTCAAGCTAATTAAGTGGAAGGGGGGACACCATTGGTCAAATAAATCTATAAGAGAATCGGGGAGGACCCAAGACACACCCAAATCCTTAAATAATAATATAAAAAATTCAATAGAAAATTAACATCTAGAAAACATATTCCACGATGATTCCAGATTGTTTTCACATAGGAAAAATCTATTTGAAGTACTCATCCCCTGCTTTTGAAGATTATCAATTGTTAAAAATTTCTATTGAATAGCTAACCAAAAAAAATAAATTATTTTGGGGGTAAGACCTTTAATCCAAACCTAATTAATAGGGAACCAAGGATCAACTTCAGAATCCAAACAATGATAGGCCAATTTAATCGAGAAATTATCATCCTTAGTCGGCTCCCAAATTAGTCTATCATTTAGCCCTGTTCCTGGAGTAAGCAGTCATTTTATCTCATCAAACAAAAATTTGAGAGCCCTTATGACCACCTGAGATATGTTTGGAATGTCAAAATATTTCCACAGAAGGCTCCCATTGACCACTTTAATAAAGTCACTACCATTGGAGTCAAAAAATCTATTAGTGATTGGCTTCAGGTCCTCAAAATCCGATCGATGAACAAGTAGAGAGTTATCCACCCAAGTGTCCATGCAGAAGTCAATCGAATTACCATATCCCACAATCCACCTAAGGCCCTTATTGATATTTTAACGACTTCCAATCAAGATAGACTAGAAGGTGGAACCTGACAGGAAGGAGTGATATTCTATAGAATTATTATCATTTAGAAGATAATTTTCCTTTACAATATTGAACCAACTAGTGTCCTCACCATTAATAATTCACCATGGTTGCTTTGCTATCAAATCCTTGTTAAGAGTTTTCATATTCCTTAGACCAAGGTCCTGTTCTTCCTTAAGACTACAAATTTGGTCCCAAGCCACTATGTGAAATCTCTTCTTTACCTCAACACCGAACCACAAAAAATTATATTGTATATGTTCCATTTTATTTAGGATTTTACTCATAATTTTTAAGAGAGAAAAAATATATACCAAGATGCTTTGTAAGGAAGCCTTGAATAACTAATTTTTTTGGCCTAACTTAAGAGGGTGCATCTCCACCTAGTGACCTTATTTTAAAACTTTTCCACTATTGAATCCTAAAGAGAAGGCTTTGAGGATCTTTTAAACGTCATCATTTGAAGATACAATGAGGGAAGAGAGCCAACAGGACACCCCAATATATTAGCTATCTTTATCTATCGGTTCAATGGAGTATTCAAGAAAAAGAGCATGTTCTTCCTGAAGTTAACTTTCAGACCAGCCACCTTCTAAAAATATTCAAAGATGGATTTAGCCTATTTAGCTTGATAAATTTAAGCCATAAAAGAAAGAAAAATATCATCTACATATTGCTGAGATATGGGCTAAATAGTGTGAGTAGGTCTTAGTCCTTCAATGCTTGAATAAGATCAAATGGCTCTTCCTAAATCTTCAAAAACTAGAATAAATAAATAAGATGAGAAAGGATCTCCCTGATGAAACCCTTTGAAGCTACAAAAGTAACCAGCTAGGCACCCATTAATTATAACAAAAAATCTTGTAGAGGAGATGCAATATTTAACCAAATTCACCTAGCTCTACACAAAACCAAATTACTTGAGGACTCTAAGAAAAAAGTCCCAAGCCACCCTATCATATGCCTTGTTCATATCATAACAACTGAATTATTGTAATTACAAATATAGGATAATATGAAAGGATGGCATTGGTAGGTGTTTAATTTCATGGTCACATGGATAGTGAGAGGAATTATAGTATGGGATGCTAAATCTAGGTGAGAAGGGCTAACTACTAATGATAATTATGCTAACTACTAGTGGGAAAAGAAAAGAATGTGAATAATGGGAAATCAAACTCAATGAAGGATTAAAAATAAGGGTTAGGGAAAATAAAATAACTTACTAATCAACCAAAATGGAGAAGAAAATACACTTCTTTATTATTTACTAATGAGCTAGATTATTGATTTATCACTATACCCATACATTCAAAATTAGATTAATGCATTTATCTTGGAGCTAGGGTTAGTGAACCATGTAATTGCTCATAAAAATATAAACTAATAATTTTCGGTCAAAGCACTACTATATTTATGTCCTATATGTATGTTTGATTGAAAGCCTATATTTCCCCAAACAATAGGTTTTAAAGGTTTTATTGGTTACATGAATTGTTGTATACTTGCTTTATGGATAAAAAATATATAAGTTCTCTTGATACAATGAAATTATTGAGGAAAATAATCCTACCCACATGATACCAACATGGAACTTCATATCAAATAATGGTTGGAACTTCATAAGGTACTTCTACCTTAGGACCCCTTCAACATAAGAGAATAAGGAAGTGGTTGGGTAACTATCCTCTATTTCATGAATTACAAGAAGCATCTTAGGATATGACTAGCATTCCTCATAGATCTAGAAAATCCATTGAATAAGGGAGATAGCAATAGCATTGAAAATGACAAAGTCTTCATATCTATGAGAAATAGGATTAACCATCATATTATCCTTTCCTTGTGTGTAATTAAAGTAAAATTCATATCCATATAGCTTGACCATCCATTTGTTTTATTTTGGATAAGAGAGGTATTATTCCAAGAGGTGCTTGAGACTACTTTAGTATTTTTTTAAAATAAAGTAAAATCCAAATAAATATGGATTCTATTTCTTAACCACATGCAAAATATCTAATATCTTCTCCTCATAAGTGTAATGACCTAGATTCATACTAGATTGCTGCTTGATTTTGAAATATATAAGGTGATATTCATACATCAAAATATCCCTTATACATGTATCATAAACATCACTCTCAATGATAATTGACTTGAAGAATTCAATATTGGTTAAAAAATGGTGGTGAATGTAACCTCTTTTAAGGCATTGAAGGCCTTGGTAGCCTTGTAAAACTAAAAAAATGAATCCTCCTTGGTGAAAGCTATATCTTCCTATATTTATTGACATATTTTTTGTTATACATTATAAGTTGTAAAAATACTCTAAGGTTCTTGAGATATTTATGTAAAGGTCAATCTTAAATGGTATTGACAATTTTAGGAT
The DNA here is from genome assembly GCA_028583015.1 of Wollemia nobilis. NCBI lineage: Eukaryota > Viridiplantae > Streptophyta > Pinopsida > Araucariales > Araucariaceae > Wollemia > Wollemia nobilis. The sequence continues at coordinate 27,177 of JAQPPZ010005360.1, forward strand.
CTAATATATCTTCTTCATGAGACACAACATGACCTAGGTATTCCACTTCAAACATGCCAATTGAATATTTAGACCTCTTAACATATAAGAATTTCTTTTGCAAAATGTGGAGGACTTATTCAACATGAACCATATGGGTTGCCTAAAATTTACTATAAGCTAGGATATCATTAAAGAAAACTAAGAAATATTACAAATACAGGGACGCAAGATAAAATTCATTAGGATTTGGAAAGTAGAAGGGTAATTAACAAACCAAAGGTCATTATCAAGGACTCATAATGACTCTCATATGTATTGAATGTAGTTTTTGGAATATCCCCTTATATACCCCTAATTTGATGAAACTAAGAACTCAAGTCAAGCTTGGTAAAATATTTTACACCATGTGGTTCATCCAAAAAGTAATTCATGATATAAATAAAGAATTTTGTTTAATTTTAATCTTGTTGAGATGGTGTAAATTGGTACACATTCATCAAGAAGTATCTTTGAATTGAACCATGGCCACTAGAGATGAATAAGTACTGATATGAGGGTGTGTTAGAATAAATATTCCTATTATTTGGAATATTATCATTAAAATTTCATAGGGATTCATTAAATTATTTTAATGCTCCACCTATTATGTAGGTTTATTGATAAATGGTTAAGTTTAGCCATTCATTTGTATTAATATACATTTTGTATAATGTAATATATCATCGACGTATACCATCAGGGTGGATAATACAACACTTAAATATTTGTTGAACCAACTTCTCTATTTTATTTTTTTGGTAATGGGGATAGTGTTAAGGATGTAAACTAGATAATTAACTTCTTTTGGTAATTTAGATATCATGATAATGAGTTAGATGAGGAAGAAGACCCATGGGTTCACTAGATACTAGAGTATATTTGCTAACAAGAGACTATATGTCACAAGGAAGACTATCTGAATATCGATGGCCTATAATTCCATGTAATTAATTTGGGAAAGGAAGGCCCTACTTACCTTCTTTGATATTTTTCCATTTGGTAGGAGCTGGCATCCTTGGAAGATAGGGGTTCCATAACTTAGATATGAATGACCTTGTATTTTTACTATTAAAAATACCACTGCTATAAATTAAGATCAATATCCTCTAACAAAGAAAACCATTGATACTCTAAGATAATATCTTTAACACCTAATTCTATTGCATAAAAATTTTCAAACCATATATAGGGACCTATATAGATGTGTAAATTCATAATATGACCCACACATTAAGCATTACCTCTATTGGTAACTAGCACATGGAATTTTTCTTCGTTTGATTTTTATTATAAAATCCTAGAGCTTTTTTTGTCTTACTATCAATATTATTATAAGTTCTTTTTGAATTAAAAAATACATTGAACCATATCTTAACGAATCCTTATATGTTGATGATGGGATGAGCCTTTAGTCCCATAAGTGAAAATGATGAAATGTATATAGTATTCATACCTTGCTCTTGATCCTTTATTTCATTTGATACCTCCTACTAAGGTGGTGTATGATCCTCCTTCTCCTCAAAGAATTCATCCTTCTCATGTTATAATTATAAGTTACATTGATCTTCATAGGCATAATACTAAGGATGGTATGATTGATATCTGTAACAAAAGAATCTTCATGGAAAATTATTGATGTATAGTTGACATATATTAAAATAATGATATTATTGGAGTTGAGTAAATTAGATATTCTTTTCCACTGCATGATTCAAACACTCAACATCATATATGGTATACAACTTATTCATATTGGCTTCCCATTGGATGTCATTATTGATGCCATGATGAAATTCTAAAATCACCACAATTGGATCTAAATGATAGGTATTTATGAGGAGGACCATGAACTTAATATAAAATTAATCTATTGTAGCTATTTATTTTTTATACATCGAGAAACCACATAAGAGGTGGTATACTTATCAGACTTAAGTAGGAACACATTTTTGGACTCTATTCATGGAATATGATGATTTTGATGGTTTGGTTCCCGAAGAAACCATTGTCAAGCTTGAATAGTTTAGAAGCAATAAAAAATACTTAACCATTATCAAGAACATATTATAATAACATGAGATAATCCATATTTGATATTTAATCATGAAGACTAGATCCTTCAAAGGATGGGATTTTAGTTCAAGGAATCAAAACATAATTATTTTATTCAAGAAAAAAAAAACAAATCCTATAATGGAATCAATATTAGTAGAAACATTTAAATTCAACTCACGCATACCTAAAAGTGTTCTTATAGTAGATTGGGTAAGGATGTGGACTATATATAAGTGACCAATTTTTTTTCCCAAAAGACTGTTGTTGGAAGAATCCAGGTTCATGCCCCAAGGATGTGCATTGGTAGTCACATACCTATTGATATTGAAAAAACCTTGGATCTTGCCTATAATGTTATCATTGGAAGCATTAAGGATCAAGTATTATTAATTCCTTACAAGTAGAGGGTCATATAGCTAATGATATTTCTACTTTTCTTGCTACTATGTATTTAAATACTTTTAAAAATCATTCTCTAATGAGCTGTTAGTGTGTACAAAGTCACTACCACATTGTGCAACTAACTAATTCAAGTAGGTTTAGATATTATCAAGCTACTAAAAGTAATGTTTCTAGAAATGACTAACATTACTAAATAGTTTATTCATCCTTTCATGCTTAGATACCAAATATTCAAGAAGATCAAAGAAATGAAAAGAAGTAAGGGGATGGGGAATCATAAGAGGAGTTGTAGGGGTACTCATGATGCCTAAAATAGGAATAGCATGAGGTCAAAGGTATTGATATTGTCTAGTATATTTGTTGCTTGCCTGGATTTCTTGGTAGATGTTTTTTTTGGATCATTTAATCATGATTATATGCATCTATGCATTGTAAATTCCCATTGATTCAAGACCAAACAAAGAAAATAAATTTTTTATACATGCATTGTGGAACATTGATAAAACCCAAAGACATCATTGACTACTTTCAAGAAGAAGTGTTACCAAATATATTTCTTGTCTGAATCATGTTTTCAAGACAATCAAAATGACATAGATATCCCACAATATAATAAAAAAAAGTAATGCTAAAAGTTTGTAGAAAAAAATTAAAATACATTACTTGATTGAAAAACATAGACATGGTAGAAAGAGGTTTTGCAATAGCTTACATTCCCATATTCCATTTTTAACCATCATAGGTGGCCACATTTGTTTCTCTAATACTATTTGTATTAAAACAATTTTTAGAAGTAACAACTTTATTAATAAATATTACAAATGTGAAAATAGAAAAGCATTCACCATAAAAAAATTAGGATTTCACAACAATACATCATAATAGTAAGTAAAAAATCTACATTCCAAGTCACAAATAAATCTTTCCCATTCAGAGATGGCAAGGTCTCATAGCCACTTATAGAGGTTTAATTCTCTTGTACATACCAAAGGTAAAAAAGTTTATAAGTATGAATTATAAAATAATTACCACATAACCCTTATATTTATAGTATAAAACAATAAACAAACCCTAACCATAATTCTCAATAATTGGCTAACCTAACATAGGGTCTAATCTAATAGTAATAAATATAGACTACATGGCTACATCCAAGTTGTTACACTATGAATTGATGCTCATGATCATGGTATTAAGCACCATCACATCATGGTCTACTTTTGGTGGTAATCTCAAGAACTATGGTACCTTGATAATAATGTTAACCTTCTTCTATTTTTGGCCCGGCTTTGAAATTGAAGCCTTACAAGGTGCACTAGATTTTAGAGAGATAATGGTATTAGGGAGATAAATGAGCTAGGATCTTCATTGAAAGAAAAAATACCTTGTGCACTAGATTTTGTTTTGCTCATTATTTCTAAAATATTATGTTAAAATAAACCTAAAAATTAAAATCCTACTCTAAATATCAATGTGCTTGATGTACTAGTGATTTTTACTTATACATATTCATGTGCCTAGATTAGAAAACCACTTATACCCTTTATATAAAAACAAAATCCATAATAGACAGACATTCATTTGGCACTTTAAAGTGTAAGAATGTTCCTAGTGTAATATAAAACCAATATTAAAGTGGTTATTAATTGTTGCATAGAATGTTTTTATATTTGGCAAATTTTAAAATATTTCACCAACATGTGTTTTCATATTGTATTTTTTTGATAAGGCACGTGGATATTAATAAATAATTGGGATTGGTTGTGACAAGTCTTTGTTATGACGTAGCCTTAGTTTTGATTTTTCCTCCCCCTTCCTATTGATTATTTTTAAGAATATATGATTTTTAATGCATTTTTCTAGATTTCTTTTCTAGGTTTATGCACTAGCTCTTAATTAACATGTTTCTTTAAAACAAGGTCTTAGAAATCAAATCACAATAAATTCTATAATCACACTTTCTTTTGACTTTGTATTTATTATCTAGCTCTTTATTTATATTGGTATAATGCCTAAATTAGGAACCATATGACTTTTTAATCAAAGAGGTAATTATATGTTGCCAATGGAAAGCAACAACCACTTGAGACTTATTGGAGGGGGCTAATGCTGACTAAAATATTAGGTAAGTTTATTTTTGGTACTCACTTGAGGATATTTGATATATGGTATTTGAGTTATTTGGTTCTATTCTACAATATTAGGTAGTTGATATTTGAGTAGAAAAAATACTGATCTTTTTATTTTTGTACTATAAAATTCAAATTGTATTAAGTATGCATTTTAAAATATTAACCATATCAATAAATTTTATAATGCCTCCTTTAATATTATATAAATTTCCTATAAATTATACTTATTAGTAATGGAATTATATACATGATTTACATTATGGATATGTGAGGGGACAAAAATGATATTATAAAGAAAATAGCAACAAATATTTCATTTCTAGTCATTAACTTATGGGAATAAAAGATGTTCAATACAAATAGGAGTAGAGGGAACATTTTCAGTTGGGACATAGAGGAGAATAGTTTCAAGGAAACAAAATTTAGGGTTATCTTTTCAAGTGCTTATGAGCTGGAGTGCAAAAGAAAGATCCCTACATGCCTAAATGTTTTTTTCCAATGTTGGAGATTTTTAATGATCCTTTGTCTTATACCACTATAACAATATATGGTAAGCTTTAACATATACAAGGGGATCTAATATTTTTTTTCTTTTACAATTGAAATTTTATCTTGAATTTTGAGGTTTTGGTTGTTAGCTTAAAATATTTACAAATGATAGTAGAAATATGTTGTTACCAAGCTCAAAATATTTGTAAGTGGTAGTATTTGTTCTAGGAATTGTAAAAAAATTATAGAAATTGGTAAAATAAACCATTCATGTTCTAAAAATAAATGTCCTTATTCCAATATCACATAACTTTTCTTTTTTAACATGCAATTTCGATCAATTCAACCTATGAAAATTTAATTGCACATGAAATAAAGAATTAGAAAGATCAAATATTAATTTTTATTTTAGATTTCAAAAGCTAATTATATGATACATGTCATAAGTATCAAATCAAAATATCATGTATAATTTTATAAATAAAGTTAATATTTCAAATCAACAAGATGACTCAACACCCCTCGAGGGTGACTTTTCTTTTCCTTTTGGTAAAAAATAAATATGGTGCCTATTTTTTATTGTATACCTCCATTTTTATGCATCCAAAAGTTACTATCAACTAGTGGAAAATGCTTAAGACAATGGAAAATCTAGGAGTGCAAAATTTTGCCAAAATATCACTAATGTCTACTCTGAATTTTACTCTATACTTGTTTTCTATTCTTGTTTATTCTTTTATTTTCTTAAGAACTTGGTGTTTCATAAAAGTTGTTAAAATAATAAAATAAAATTCCTCAACCAAACATAATCCACCACACTTCATCAATGTTATGATGGCTATTTGAACTATTTTATGTTTATTGCTTTCCAAGGATTCTATGATTATTCATGTACTATATACGCATACTATCTTGTGCTTTATTAATTTTTGGGGTTGCTAGTGTTGGACTAGTCATTTAAACCACTTGTATTTATCACTTTCTAGGGTTGCATGTTTAGATAATTTATTGACATATAAAATTATTTATTTTGGCCTATTATGAGACTTATAATGTATTTAGGAATAATTTTTTATTATTTTATTTGTGAGTTTTGATTGTCATTCGAGTAGTCCAACCAATAGATAACAATGTTTTATTGAAATATTTTCATTATTTTATTAATTGGATAGCTATTTTCAACAAAAAAAAAAATGTTATGACTAGTGAACCAAGTGGTAAATACTTGTATTTCAACCAACTTACCTTGGACTTGTAAAATATCTTTGTAATGTTATAACTTTAAACATATAATGATAATTAGATATTTCAATTTTATTTTCTATTGGATAGAAGGTTTATGTTAATGAATCAAGTGGTAAATACTTGTATTTCAACCAACTTGCCTTGGACTTGTAAAATATCTTTGCAATGTTATAACTTTAAACATATAATGGTAATTAGATATTTCAATTTTATTTCCTATTGGATAGAAGGTTTATGTTTTTTGTTCATTGTTATATATATATATATATATATAACATTTATTATCTTTTTAAGAACCTGATTACTAAAATATTAGAACATACTTACATGTTGACACCTCATATTTAAAAAATATATACATAATATAACAAAAATTTAATTTTTATAAATTTTCTTTGCCATCATACACAAATTTATTAAAAAAATCCTCTAGTTTTTGCATCAATACCTAGTAGAGTTCTTCTAGTGAAAGAGTGTATTTTATTAAATTTATAAATGAGAATTTTAAATATCAAATTAAATACAATAAGAATGAAAGTCAATAAGTTTACTTTAATACAAATGTTCAAATGCTTAATTTATTTTAGAATTTATGACTAGTACATACTCTACAATTTATAATATGACTATATTGTGTTTTAAAATACACCTCTGAATTTAAAAAATAGAAAAAACACAATATGCCCATATATTCTTTAGTTCCACCAATTTACTTGCCAAATTTAAAGATAGGAGTTTTGAAAAGAGATGATTGTATGGGAAAATGAGTTTTTCAAATATTCATATGATTATGAAGTGAGTGCATTCTCAAATTCATCATATGATCTTCTTGGAACCAACAAATGTAATGAATATATTAAATTGAATATGCTTCCATCATATAGTTTAACTACTATGGTAGTAATGTGCATGATCATATTAACATAAATCTATAACTAGTTCTAAAATATTGAAACTTTAGACTCTAGGTTTGGTAATTATCTTTAGCATATGTCTTTCCTAATCTTAGTGAATGTCACTTGTGTTTGTATCCAAATCTTAGTGAATGTCACTTGTGTTTGTATCCAGTTTAAATTTTATTTTGGTTGACACAGGTGTGAGTGATCCTATGATTTATATTTGAATATTTTTTAGCACATTTTCATGGCATGTTACTTGTTGGTCAAAAAGAACTTCTTTATAATAAACATATTTCTTGTTGGATACAAACTTCTTTATATAGATTGTACAAATGTTTATGATATCCTATTTAAACTTGTATTTTTTCTAATTTAGAATGGCTACTCAAATTCCATGTATATATTTAATTTATTTATTTGTATATGAATATTTGATATTATCGATGTAAGTACACTTTGTATTATTCCTTTTCATTGCATTATCTCATGATAAGAAGATCAACATTCTAGAAAGAAAAATATTTGGTTCAGATTTTAGGGTTGGCAACAATAATTATTTTGAAAGGACTCGTATCATAGGTTGGTTGAATTTGGTCTCATGGATGCTAAAATATTATGTTTTATTATATTATTAAATACTAATTATTATTTTTAATTTTTAATTGTATTTTAAAGTACGTTGTGTTTAAAAGTGGATTGATATTTTTACAAATTAAATATATTTAATAAAACATGAGATAATGGAATTCATAAAAGACACACCATTGTTCTACTATCTATTTTCTAGCAATAATTAAAAATATTTAATAATATTGTTTCAAAGTATGTTGATGTGAAGCAAGATAACATAAAAACTAAACATTTTTTTATTTTGTTAATGCTCAACTTATGAAAATAGTTATGAATGTGCTGACATGTTTTTAAGTTTTTAAGTATTTGTAGTATCAATAACTATCGTTGGAATCATTTTTTAACAATAATTTAATTTTTAAACTCAAAATACTATTTTAAAAATAAATAGTAGTAAACGTTTATAACTTAAAATACTATTTTAAAAATAAATAGTAGTAAACTTTTATAGGTTAAGAAAAATTATTAAAAAGTACAAAATTTCATATATTAAACAAAAATTCAAATATTAGAAAATAATATATTAATAATTTTAATACTTTTATAATACTACCATATAATATAAGTTTCAATCCCAAAACCAAATTTTTATATTAATATTAGTTTTCTTAACATTGTTATACCTAAAGAGGCTTGTAGCTAGAAGAGCTTCCATGAAGAGCCCCAATTTTTGGAAACTTCCTTGCAATCCGGTGCATGCTCTTTGGTTTGCTATGTGTGGCAAGGTTTTCCGGTTTGGTTGAAGGAACTCTGAGAACAGGCTAGTAGGCTGGGTCAGTTGAAAAAGTGCAGCTTTTAGTTTTGTTAGTGAGTGAAAGGTCAGACTAATTTTGTGGTTGGGGGCTTGGGCATCAACCTTTTAGGTGTTTTTTGCTTTTGGGTACCTCTTGGTGAAGAGCTCTAGGATTTTGCATAATGTCTGGGATAGGAGGGTGCTTTCATGTGCTATTTTATTATGCAATTTTTTCGGTTGATGTTTGTGCTGAGGATTTTGTTTGGCATCAACTCTTCTCATAGTAGGATGTTAAAGTATTAAATTTTTAGTGCCCTTAGAGATTTTAAAGATCCCCGTTTATTCCTTTAAACCTTGCAAATTTTGTTGACCCAATTTCTCTAAGGTTGATGACTTCTTTAATTGGCTCCACTCGAATTTGTGGGTTTCATAGAATTTCTTGTGTAGATCTCCTAGATGGTTTTTATGCTATGGATTTTGTTGGTTGGTATTTCTAGTTTTGTTTTCTTAAATGAGATATTATTATGAGGGGTTCTCCTGTTATGTGATTTATTGGATAGATTTTTGATTATGATTACAATATTCCCTCGTTCTCCTTTCATGTTAGGTGATAAATGCTTTGGTTTGGATAGATTTTATTTATAACTTTATTTTTAATCGGTAGATTTTTTGTTATTATATTCTTTTTCTCCTTTTATTTAGATTCACAACACACAATAGTTTGACCATGGGACTATATCTTGTATTTTATTGATAAAATATGTGGTTTATTTTCTAGGAGGTTGTTTCATTGAATTTTTAGGTTAATTCCTTGAATCTAGCTTAGTCTTTCTTGATGTCTTACTGCTAGATCTAAGGTTTTGGGGTGCCTTTTAAAACCCTAATTGTAATAGGTTTGGGCACCATTTTAAAACCCCTTCTAATATCAATAAAAAAACATTGTTATACCTAAATGTCTCTTGCACCTTCTTCATACCATTACTATTTCTAATAATCACGAGGCACTTGTGTTTTAAAATAATTGTACGTTGCTTCTTTACTGCTAAGGTAAGTATATTATCTTTACATGTAAATCCATTATCCTCATTTGTCATTGATTTTCAGTTATATTATATTTAATATTTTAATATAAATCCATTATATTATTTTGTCTTTGATGTTTAATATTTATTTTCATTGAAAAAAGTCATAATTTTATATTAAGAAAATATGAAATTACATTCTTCATATGCCTCTTTAGGATTTATTCAAAGATTTATTAATGACCTAAAAATTAGGTAGCTTATACATCATAACTAGCTATCTCTATCAGTTCTAAGTTTTGTCCTAAGACACCTTCCCAATTTGTCAACCAATATCCTTTAAATCACTAACTACTGAGTTTTTTGAAAAAGTTACTTTAACTATGCTTGCTTTAACTAGAGTAAATTAATCCCCTCATATAGAGATACAAATTATATGTAGTGCATTACCCTCATTGAATTCTTGTACTAAGAATGTACCTAGTTCAATTTGAGATTCCTCATTTGAGAGTTCATTTGCTTTCCTATTTAGTTTTCCATAAATATATCCAAAATTAAAAGCTTCATTTTGATCCACAACTTATTTTATTTGAGATATACTTATTGTAGAATCATGTTTTCCATCCTAAAAACACCAAGCATCTAGTTTACTACCAATTATAAGACTATAAATTTAGTTTTTTGTTAAATAATCCAACAATTTGAGTGCCATAATTTTAGAATAATTATTAGAACCTTCTCGCAATCCAACCTTTTCCAAGAAATACATGGCAATTTTCCTTTTCCAAAAACTCTAGGTACCTCTTGTCTAGTCACGGTAATTCTCCTTTTCCAAAAACTCTAGGTACCTCTTGTCTAGTCATGGTAATTCTCCTTTTCCAAAAACTCTAGGTACCTCTTGTCTAGTCCCCTTGAAAAAGCCTTAGGTCCTTGATTTATCAGTATTTAGAGGGATGATTTATTTAATTACCTTTGTTGTTGTTGAAACCTTATAGTATTTGAAACTTTTGGTTATTTGGGAGGAGACTTTCCAAGTAAGATTCTCTTGATCTTAAATGTTTTTGTGATCCTAGATATCCATACTCCATATGACACAAACAACATTAGAGATATAGAACATTTGTATAAACTATTTTCAAACCAATATTTTAAGCACTCTCCTAAGGAATCCTCTTGTCATCATATGGGAAGCTTTAACTACATTATAACCTTCGTCCAAACCTATCTAGTAAAGAAAAAAGTTACCAATAAATGATTAATTGTTTCATTTTTTGACTTACATAAATGGGATCTTCCTAGAGCATTTCAATTCTTCTTTTGTAATAACTCCCATGTCAAAACCTTATTTTTCATGGTAAGCCATATGAACCATCTTGTCTTCAATAAGGCTTTCTACTTCTAGAGTGTCTTCCACCACCATGTTGGATCATTTCTATCTTCCAATAGAGTCTTATACTCCAACTCTAGAGTGTGCTCCCATTTAGTTATATTCTTTATATAAATTAATTCATTAGTTTCCTCATGCAACTTGATATGTCTAGCTTTAAGTCTCCACACATTTGCTTCCCATTGGTGTGCCTCCAAACCTTATTACCCTAAATTATTGCTTCCTTCCATCCTTGAATCTAGTTTTTATATGATTCTAGGTCATCTGCTTGAGTGAGAGTCCCAATATCGTAAGCCCTTCGGGTATGAGTTATATTATTTTGCATTCTATGCATATCAACACAACCAATCTAAGGGTCTAATCCTAGTCTTATCCTTGAACTATCCTCTATTTTCAAGGTAAGCAAATCACCTACAATATAAAATTCCTAAATCATTACCTTTAAATAAATTAGAACATTATGGGTTGATTTACTAGGGCCCTTATCCACTCATCAATTGTGATTGGATCTAAATACTTTTCCTATATGAACTTATTCCATAAGTATTCCTTTGATATTATATCCTAAACACACTTGGATGCTAGAGCCTTAATAAATAGGAAGATATAAATCCCCATCATCCATTTTCCTTGGGCTTGGATAAATATTTCCATTTAACCAAGGAAATGCCTTCCATTTCTATTATTCCTATCCATAAAAACCTATAGCTTAACTATCTAATTTTATCCAAAACTTGTTTTGGTGTATGAGCCAAAGATTACTAATATACTGGTATCACCTCCAATATAGACTTGATTAATGTAAATCTCCCCCACAAATAGAGCCATTTTTGTACCATATATTAATTCTTCCTTCCACCTTGTTTATATACCAATTGCAATCTTGTTTAGTTTAGTCATTGGGTTTCAAAAAAGTACTATATATTTAAATTACTATTGAAGATCAATTTTGTTAAAGGGAAAAATACAACCTATTAATATGGTCTAATCCTAATCCACATTGTTAGAAGATATGCTTGAATTATATGCATTAATATGCATACCTATCTCCAAGTAGAAGGGATTACTATTCTTGATAGTTATGGTATTGGAATCATTATTATAACTCCATATAATTTCTTAATTTCTTTATTTTATTTCTCTCTCTATAGAATGCTTATTAGATTTTGATGCTTAATACTTAATGCAAATATCCACAAGATATCAAATAAAATTAAAATATAAAATATATGATAATGGCAATACAATAATCACTAAAACTCGTAAATAAATTCTATAACAACTCATAAAATGGATACTAAAAAATGCTCATGAAAATAGTAACATGATATAGAATAAAGATCATATACACTATATTTCAACTCTCACTCTCTCTTCATCCTTTCACCACACACACAAAATCACATATATAATAGATTGTAACTCTTCATATAGAATACTCTTGGACTTCACTCTCCTTTGAGACTTTTTACTTTCCTATTCTAAGTAAAAATGTGCACTCTTATATAATGGACACTTGTGCACATCTACACTCACTACACCTGCACACTTTATAATATGATACTTGTGCATTTCTTACACATTATTACATTACATAAAATATTTACTCACACTCAAATATAATACACACTCCTAATATAAATATGTATCCAAGGTCATAAATTAGCATGTACAAAATAATGTAATATAATCCAACACCCAGGTATTATATTATTTGATTATTGAAGACTTTTGCCTTTAATATGGTCATCATCTTGTTTTT
>JAQPPZ010005361.1:0-40775 GCA_028583015.1 Wollemia nobilis
TTGTTCCTTATACTTCAATATTTATCAAGAAATATAATAAACAATGTAGTAGTATGACAAGTATCCCCTTCAATTTAGGGATTCTATGATAGCATAAAAAATTATCACTGGCACATTTTGATGTTAGCTTTAAAATACAACACATGATTTATTCCTAATGGTTATGTTGTGGTGGGACAATTGAAAGTTTAAAATTTGATCATCTATATACAATATTATTTAAAAAGATAAAATATCCAAAGGGGATGATAAATATATGCATTATCCTTGATAATATATTTAAAAGATTGGAGGAAATTAAATCCAAGTTCAAGGATTTATGGAGATGATGGAAATTAATGGAGTTGAATGATATACTTATAAGCAATAAAAAAATTACTTCATGATTATAACAACATAGAACCAAATGAAGAATATATTGGAACCAAAACTTTGACAAGGGATTACTTATCCTTTTGATCAAAATAATTTTTTTTTAATTTTATTACCAAAATAAACTTATCCTTTTGTTATATAAGAAGTATTTCAACTAAAAATGAAAGAAGTGTTGAGGTTTAGAAGAAGATATTAGGAACCGATAAACTATTAAAATATATTATATCAAAATTTGGGTAAGATAAGGAGGTTCTAAGTGAGATTTGATAAAATATTTCATCAATTATCATACAATTACAACATGAAACTTTGTGATGAATTAATAAAATAAGAAGCTACAAGAGGTAATACCCTATTTCCACATTAGCAAGGCACCTTACCTTAATTTAATTCCTATATTTTTTTTTCAAAAGATTTGGAATTATATTAAAGGGATATCTTGGACATCATTGAAGAAAATAGGAAAGAGAAGAATATAATATGTGAAATCAAACCCATATTTGCTGCATTGGTTCAAAAAAAAATATAGACCATTTAATTAATAACTTTCCTTTAATAATATTTTCAAAATGACTTGTAAGATAAATTTTAACAAATATGCAAAATAAATTAACAAACATTTAGATTGTGTTATTTCAAAATAAAAAGATGGTTTTTTCATTGTAATAAAATTGTTGAAGGTGTACTTTTTTTATTGGTAAAAGGGGTTTTGAAAGAGTCATGTAATATTTTACAATGAAGAAAAATTAAAAGAAACAGCCTCCCAAAAATAAGGAGATGATCTCCAAAGAAGATACCTAGAGACGATCTTCTCATAACCATCTTTGGATAGGAACATAAACGAATATCAGGTTTTATAACACACTGGAAAACACCCCCACACAAGATGAAATAGGTATTCCCATCAAAGAAAAACCTCACAACCACGGAGACAGACTTCCCCATACATTGAAATTTGAAAAAGGTTTTATCACCTAGGAGAAAACCAAACAGTCCTGTACACTAAAATTTGAAAAAGGTTTTCCTGCCTAGGAGAAAACCAAATAGTCTCGTACACTAAAATTTGAAAAAGGTTTTCCCACCGATGAGAAAACAACACAGTCCTCGAAGGACCAAAGAGTAGAGAGTACAATTCACAAGTCTAACTGCCAAAACACAAAAAGACCAGCATCGAGCAAATCAAAATAAGTAAAAACATAGGATCTAAAAAACCCACACTAGGTCTTTTGAAGGCCTTTAAATAAAATAGCCTGATAAAGAATCCATAGGCCATAAGGTCTTCCTACAGAGAAGGTGATGCATAGCCAGATCTAGAAAATCCTGGCCACAAAATGATACCCTTGAACCGTGAAGCTAATCACACACAACATTAGATTTTAGGAAGCCCTCCATTGTAGAAAACAATCATCGCATGATCTCCCCCAAGACTAGAAAAAAATAGCAGACAGGTCCATCAAAATAAACATGAGCAAATCTACAAGAAGCCTAACCCCTCCAAGGAACAAGAAGAAACTAGCACCAAAAAAACTGCCCTAACAGGGAAGTCTGTATAGAAAGTCCTTCTAATAGCCTAAAAATGGAACAACAAAAAATGGAGGTTTCCACAAACCATGAGATTTCCCTGAAAAATGGGAATGCATTGCAAGAAAATCGGATGAATCCAAAAAGAAATTCGGAGCCCACAAAACTTGAAGTGAAGCCAAAACCATCTTGGAATAGGAAGAAACACCAAGAACCACCTGTCGATCGAAATAGCATAGGATCATCCCCACGACCAAAAGAATATGAAGGAAGGCTTTGTCATATACTACCACAATCAGACACAAACTTGCTTCTGAAAGCTCAATTAAGAGGCATCCATGAGAGCATCTCAATTATAGATAGTAAGCATGAGGTCCCCCATCAAATACCATGAGAAATGTAGAGGATATCCTCTAGGTTACCACAAACCAAATCAGACAAACAGGAAGCCCCCAAAGCCAAGAACCCAAATAGTAGACACAAAACCCTATCCAAAAAAGGGAAGGTCTTGAAAACGCACTAGGTGATCAAGGGACGATCCCAAAATACACCAAGTCATGAAAGCAATCACAAACCATCAAACTAATATAAAGGAAGGAGCAAGAATATTTGGATCGGGGACCTCCCACCTAGATGGGAGGTCACCTACTCCATCAGTATCACCCATAGAGAGAAGGTCTCAGAAACTTGCCTGAAACCAGGAATAGATCCAAAACCAAGGTAGGGGGAGCAAGAAATTTGGGATGGGGACCTCCCACCCAAAGCGATATTTTTGAAGGTATAATAATTGTAGAATATTTCAAATATTTATTTAATCCATAAAAAATAAAATATGCTTATAATAGGGTTTATGGGAGGTTTCTATGTTATGTTCTTAAAAGTTTGGTTTTGATCCACTTTAATTTGAAAGATTCGTATACTATTAAAAATGACATAAAACATCATATTTATCATCAAATAACAAACACTTATCATATATTTTTATCTTTGTCAAATTTGTATTAGTTTTAGATGTGTTTTTTACAAGATAATTACATTAAGTATTAAGCCTAAAAATTTATTTTTTTAATTATTTAAAAAAAAAAAACTCATTAAAAGTCATAAGGTCAAAATTTACATGAACTATATAATAAATATTATATATTTCTCTAAAAAATGTAAATGACATTTATTAAAGGTATGGATACGAGGAATATAGTGTTAGTTTTAAGTATACAATAATTGAAAGAGTATTTTATGTTTGTTTAAAGAAAATCATATGAAGTCGACATAAATGAATCTAAGCATGCAATTATAATATAAAGTTCAATTTGATTCTATATTTTACCTCCAAAGGAAACCTAGATAGTATGGGTATGAGATGTGCTTATTCCAAACATAATGACTAGTCTAGTTTTTTTTGGTTTAGAGGAAGTTTAGTAATGACAACTTTATAGAGCTAATGACAATTTTCCAATTAATTAAGTAATTATGGAGCTTAAAAGAAGACACCTAACTAGTTTTAAAATGGAATATAATTTTAATATTTTAGTGGATCATTATAAAAAACAATCCTCATCTTAGGCTAAGCATTGGTAATTTGGATAATGTTTCAAATACATAGAATCTTGTTTAAAAGGATGTGGTGAATTGGGGACATATAAAGAGAGAAGAAAATTAGGTTGATGAATTCTTTGCTAAATCAACATCTAATTAAAAATAAATAAAACTTAAAATTTATGAGGAGAAAAATATTTCTAAATAAAATATAGAAATAAATTTTTAAATTTTCTCTTTGAAGACCTTGCATAAATTTGATAGGTCATTCTTTTTATTTTGTTTTGCAACCAAAATTTTTGGAACATTTTAAAAATTTTATCCAATATTTCTATGTAAGTTTCATAAGATTATGTTTTAGGAGGATTGACTAGTTTTGAATCCTTCCATTATTCTCAAGACTATTTGTAATTTTTTATATCTCCTTTAGTTTAAGATATGGATTTATTATATTATATATATTTTTTATTCGATGGAAGAAGGGGTTTTGAAAACTAAACCTTAATATTTTATAAAAATAATCCAACCATCCTTCCAGGAAAAACAAGGAAGGGAAAGGTAGAAGCGTAGCCAAAAGTGATCCTAAGATCTTGAACACCAACTAGCTCCAAACAACCACAAACTAACCAAACAAACAAGAGCTAAAAATACTAAAACAAGAACATAAAATGACACAGGAATCCCATGCAGGGGAGGATAGAGATCCAAAAATTACAAGACTAAATGGAGAACCTCCATGGGGGGAAGGAAAAGGATTGAAACAACAAAAAAAATCAGGAATACTGAGGAAGAATGAAATGCCAAGAATCTAACACCAACAAGGAGGTGAGACTCATTCTTTGGTTTCATTGGGACCAACACCTTTATCCATTTCAACCTCCTTTATTTCCCATTGCTCCCACCCTAGAAGAATTAAAATTTCCTTTGCATAGGAGATAATGGTCTTCATAGAGTCGATTAAGGACCTCTACAGTTTCAACAGTGTGTTTGAGCGATTTAGGGGTTGATCCCAAAGCCTAAGTCCAAGGATATTGACTCTTCTTTGTGCTTTCCACTCCAAGGATGAGTTTAGCTTTCTTGGTAGGTAGAGTAAATTATTTTGACTCAAATACTTCAACACACAGAGGAGCCTTCCCAAGGTTGGCTATCTTGATGACTAGATTCTTGGATCGTCTGGTTCTCTCATTGTTGCCTCCCACCCCTTTCAGGGTGAATCCTCCACCTTGGTCATAGAACTTGCAATGGGGGTGGCATTTATGACTTCTCACTAGGAAAATTAGAGCCTTCAAAGTCAGATGATTTTGGGTGGTCCATAATTAGAGTCGACACCTTGTTAAGAGAATTTAGAATTTCTTCCCCATCTAAGCCTTTGGAATTAACTACATGGTCAAACAAAATTTTAACCAATCCCTAGTGAATTGGGTGTGGTTCAATTTCTTTTTTGACCCTACTCATTGATATAGCCATGGACTGTAATAGAAAAGAGGGAATGTTCATCAATATATTGTGGCACAAGTGATTGAGGAACATAAAGTGGAAACTTCTAAGGATATCTTGACTTTTATCTAGAGTAAAATACTGCATAATTACTAGTGCCACCCTATCCCAAGGAGCTTTTAGCAAATTCCACATGAAAATATTTTTAATTCTAACCAACTCTTCTTCCTCACCCATGAAAATCTGAGACTCTTTAGCAAGAGAGTGTTTTTCTTCATTTTGCACGAACCCATTTGCCTACCAAACCAGTCACCTCTGTAATTTAGGAATGTCTTTTGTGTATATATATTATATTATATGTATATACAAACAAGACACATAGTATGTTTGTAATATATTTTTACACATGTAATATATATTATCTAAGTAAAATGTTAACTTAATGTTACAAAAACAATTATAAAAATAATAAAAATTTGATAAATTTAAAATTCTAATAAAAAGCATATCTTATAAAAAGATGAAAATTGATAAATTTAATATCAAGTTTTTATTAAAATATATTTTAATTAAAAATAGATCAACTATTACATTTTTGGAAATATCTTTTTAACCGTCAATGGTTGGTTCAATTATTGATATATATTGGTGAAGTAGCTCACAACAAGATTCAAATCCATGCAAACACCAAAGAGGTTATAAAGCTTGATGTCACTAAGTTGATGTAAAAGGGAATCCTTTCAAATCCTATTTAAAACATATATAAATCTTGATGTCACTAAGTTGATGTACAATACATATGATGAAGGCCTTTGAAAGCATTGATAATGGACAGAGCATCACATTCAACAAAAACTTTTAGAGCCCAAGCTTTCTAGAAGCATGAATCCTTGTAGGGGAGTTCTTCAGCATAAAAACTTGACTAAATCCTTAAATTATTAGCATAGACCAGGAGGATGATTCCTTTGTCATCTCTTATAAGTCCTCCTAAACCAGAGATGCTTGGGTTACCTTTAGCTAGTCCATCAAACTTTGGCTTGATCTAGCCATGAGTTGGAGGAGCCCATTTGAAAAAGGAACAAGGATGAAGTAGTGGGAGAGCAAGGAGGCTTTCACTTTATTTAAGTCCTAAAAGGACAATAAGCTTGGATTCACTTTCAGACCAAATCTCATCTTAGAAGGAAAGCACCAAAACATTTTCTTTTAGAGTATTAGAAATTTTGATTTCCATTTATTTGGGATACTTTTTAATGTTTTGAAAGGCTCTACTATTTCTTTCATTCCAAATTTCCAAAAGGTAATGAGGCAAACAGAAGGACCATAAGGTTATTTGCTTTAGGACAACAAAAAGGGGCCCATTGCATATAAAAATCATAAATGTTATTGGGCAGAACCTAGGCAATATTATGACTTTTGATAAGAAGATAGAAAAAATACAGAGAAAATAGTTATTCAAGAAATAAGTGATTGGAATTCTCCCAAGTTACATCATACAGGTAGCATCTATTCAAAAGTGGCTAACCTCTTTTGTTGAGATTTTCATGGCAAGGATTTTATTTTGGGCAAAATAAGTTGATTTTGGGGGTGAGGTTTTTAAGCCAATTTTTTTTGACCAAAAACCAATGCTCTTTCTCGTCCTCCTATAACAAGTAGGCATATTTCAATGAAAAGAGACCCTTATTATCTACTTTCTAAACAAAGGAATTAGTTGTGTAGACACCCAAAAATATCTCTATTAACCTCTTACAAAATCAACCAACATCAAAAGAACAAATTAATGCAAAATTGGTTCAAAAGCCCTAAGAAAAATTCAAAATAAATTCAAGGGGTACAAAATCAATTAAAACATTTTTGAATTAATGCAAAATCAATTAAAAATAATGCAAATAAATTTAAAAAATGAAAAATCAACTTCAAAAAGGGTAAGAACATTCCAAACCCCTAAATAAAGACCAAAAATAATTAAAAAGCTGAGGCAATAAAATAAGGGTTTATTCTTCCTCCTTTCAACTTGATCACCCTTCACATCCCTCTTACACACCTTTAAAAACATCCACTTATGCACTTTTTCAAATAACCACCTACCTATCATAAAGAGAATTTAAGAAGAAGGTTGAAAACGGGTTCTTTTGTTTATTCCTAGGCCTTACATGGGTATGGAGCACCCATTACCATTAAAGGCACTTAGGTAGGAAAGTCAATTCCATTACATGCTCATTTAATAAGCCCCTCCTCTCTCCTCCACCTCATCATCCCTTTTTTCTTACCATGAAGTCTATAAATAGAAGGGGTTATCTACGAATTTAGGGAGGAGAAAATATGTAAGGTTATGCTACTAAAATTATGTCTAGAGTGCTTCCAACCCATTTTCATGCATGGGATTTCTCCCCATACCCCCATTTATAGGTCTATATCATTCTACAAGGTTCAACATGTGACTACGAGGATCTATGCAGAACAGAACATGCACCTCTCTAAACTTTTTAAAAACTAAAATGAACCTCAAGGTCCATTTTGATAGAAAACCCATCCCAAGGTGTGTTTTCCTGGTTCAAACATGCAAAAAGACTAGATAGGTAACATAACACTCCATTTTAGTTTTATCTCATTTTGAACACCTGTTATACACTTTCCATTGTATTTTGTATCGATATGTCTTCATTATAGGAGGTCTGATTGAGACAGGCCTCCAAATGATCTAAAACATTTTTGTAGGGTTATACAGGTATTGTAGACAAGTGTAGCTCAAGGTGGCAAGCATCATAAGCCCACATCAACTCTAAGGAATCAAAGAAGAATCCTTTGGTGTGCTGCGAATAAGTTCAATGACTAGGACCAATCTTCATGAGTCCTTATTTTGTAGCCCATGGGGCATATTGTAAACGAGTTGCATAACACACTTTGTAACAAATTTTCATATATATCAATGCAAGGAACAAGTTTTTCTTTATTGCATTTTAGCAATCATGATTTATATTACTTGAGTTAGAAGTCTAACAATTTTTTGTGGTCTTGTTATCATTACAGGTCTCCAAAATCAAGCATGGACTCTTCCAACACCATGAGACACACTTCAGGATCCCTATCAATAGTCCTGTATTTTACCTTATCTTAATTTTTCATGTTTTACTTCATGAGTAGGTTTTCTCACCCTTAACAAAATTCTAATATTTTCTAGAAAATTATAGGTACAAAGCAAAAAATCACCTATTTTTTATCTTCAAAACCTGTTACAAGTCAAAACTCGATCAAAACACCGCTCTTGGGGGAAAATACACCCCAAAATACATTTTGATTTTTGAAACCTGTGGCGGACTTTGACAAACCCCAAAAACCAACCAGAAGCTAGAGAACATAGGTAGACTGTCCCAAGTCATAGAATTCACCTGTTTTATCCCATTTTTGTTTGCTTTTATGTTCCAAATTCTTGTTTGCATCTTCTTTTTCAAAATATACCTAAAATATTAGGTCATCTTGTAACTTATATTAGATTTTCTTTCAAAAAGGCACCATAATCATGTGGTCAATCTTCAAGTTAGCTTAGATTTATTTTCACCAGCATGTGCATTCAATTAGCATTAATTCATCTAAATCAAGAATGAAGACCCCTTTTAATATCTTCATCTCCATGAGCGGAGAGCATGATTCTGATATGCTGCCTCATATATAAATATCTCGAAGACATGTACATAACCTAACCAGACATATCTTGGCTAGTGTACATAGATTTATACCTAAGCAAGTCTTATATCAAGTCGCTACAATGAAGCGACCTCATTTATATTATTTCTTGCATTTCCTTTACAAAAATTCAACAATTGTAAACAAAAAGTGCATTTCCTTTTCTTAAATTAGTTCCTTTTAGAATTTCATACTTTATTCAACATAACTTTCACACACATGCACACAAGATACACCTTCGGTTTGTGTTGGATTTCATCACCAACCACCAAGTTTTAACATTAGTTTGTGTTGGATTTAATAACCAACCACCAATAGATATCAATGGCATTGGCTCTCATTAGAAATATTTGACTCGTACCCCTAAACACCCTAGTGGATCCCATGAGTGGCTTTTTGAACTTCATCACCAAAAATCCCCCTAATTTTGGGTACATCTTGAAGTGGATAGGATTAGAAAGCCTCTTTACCACATGGTTTTTCAAATAATTAGTGGATACAACTATCATTACTGTGCATATCTTAAATGTGAGGGTTAAGCGACCGATTGGGCTAGTAGCAACACATTATACAGTGAAACCTCTTTTGATAAGAGGATTTTGAATCATTAGAGTATTTTAAGTTTCTCCTTTTAGTTATATTTTTGTTGTACCTTCAACTTAATCGTCATTCACTTTTTGTACACATAGTTCTATTTTTCACACCTTTGGGTGTTGTAAAAGGTTCTATGCTATGACACACCCTTTTCTAGAAATCACCCACACCTCTTAAAATTTTGTAGTGATCTTATTACATCCAAACAGACACAAACATACAAATCAAGGTCATGTACTATCAAATTTACAATAAATAACACACCTTGTTTGTTGTTTACGTCTTACAAAATTTCATTACAAAACTTCATAAAATGGTTGTAAAAGTTCTCAAAACTATATCAAAACTATTCAACACTATGCAAAATCTATTTTCAAAGACCTCCCCAATAAGTATGACACCTTTCTAGACTTCAAAACCCTATTTTTTTCATGAAAACGTAGGTTGAGGTACGTTATGGCTGCAAAATGCACCTTGAGGTGCATTTTCTAGAAACTTGCTTCTGTATCCCAAACCATAACCTATCACAAATTAGACTATTGTTTTTTTCTAGTTGCTAACTCTAGAAATTGATTTAAATTCCATTTTCCAATCACTATGGTCAACACATGAAGCAAAAATATTGCTAAAGAGCACACACCTCTAAGAAATGCTCGACTCAATCCATTGTTTGAGCATCAAGGAGAGTCATCAACAAGAGCATCTGACCGCACCAAAAACTTCATTATCCTTGATAAGTGTCACTCAAAACCCCTCCTTTACCATCAATACACTCTTCAAACTGAACCACTGGTTATATCACAACTTTACATATTGAGCTTTGTCTTACATATTCCATCCACTTCCTTTGTAACTTCTACTAGTTTCCCATCTTCCACAACCATAGAATTCTCATTTCCCCCCATACATTCGAGCACCCCCCCTCATTCTCAACTATTTACCAACTAGTTTTTCATCACCCTATCTTCTTGGACGTCCACCCTACCTTCTATTCCATCTCTTGGACAAACCCTTCCATCATTAGTGACACACGAGTTCTCTCACCTCTCATTTCAAAATCATGTACCCATTCCAGGACTAAATCAACAAGGAGGTACACAATTTCCTCTCAACCATCAAGTGCCCATTTTGTCCCTCAATGAACAAGGGGGTACACAATTCCCTCTCAATAATCAAGTACCCATTTAGGGCCTACATCAACATGGGGGTACATAATTCCCTCTCAACCATCAAGTGCCCATTCCGAGCCTCAATCAACAAGGGAGTGCACAATTTCGTTTTAGCACTCAAGTGCCCATTCAAGGGCAATATCCATAAGGGTTTTCTCCAAATCCATTACAATCACCAATGCCTAATCAAGGGCTTAATAAAATAGGGTATGCTCAAATATCCTTCCAACAACAAGCCCCCAATCAAGGTTTTATTCAATCAAACATTCATCACACACAACAACCACAATCACAAACACCAAATCATAGGCCTAATAAAATAGGGTATGCTCAAATACCCTTCTAACAACAAGCCTCCAATAATACTCATCCAATACAACAACAACAATCACAAACACCCATCATGGGCCTAATCACATAGGGTCTGCTCAAATACCCTTCTAACAACAAGTCCCCACTCAAGGATTTGTTTAATCAAACTCTCAGCACACACAACAACAACAATCCCAAATGCACAATCACAGGCCTAATCAAATAGGATAGATTCAAATACCCTTCCAAAACAAGTCCCTAATTAGGGATTTGTTCAATAAAACTCTCATCATACACAACATCAACAACCACCACCGCCCATGCAGGGGATTAGTCAAATAGGGTCTTCTCAAATACCCTTCCAACAACAAGTCTCCACTCAAGGATTTACCCCATCCAACACTTATCACACACAACAGCAACAACAAATACCCAATCAAGGGCACAATTAATCAAGGTATATCCACATACCATCCAACAATCAATGATAGCTCAAGGTACACCCCAACAATGATACATCCTGCCAGGCCCTCATCCATCATCATTCCCTATAATAGATAATTAATAAATGCTTGAACAAACTCACTATTATGAAGGACCTCCACAAATTTATTAGTAGGGTTCTATCCCATGGTAAATCAAACTCCACATCAAAATATCAAACCATAGATGCAATAACACACCATTATTCCTAATCAAGCATCACAATAACTAACCATCTAACCACACTTCTCAAGATTAGTCCGTGGTTACTGCCCTGTTGGTTCTAACCTATTTATGCTAGTATTACCCGATGCCATTCAAGCCATGCAAGCAGATATCAAGCAATTGCAAACATGTTCTAATACCTATGGGTCTACCAAAACCACTTACAGTGAGTTATATTCTGAATCCATCCATCCCTTTATCCACATGCTACCTTAACCTTCCAAATTTGACCCCAAATTTGATAAATTCAAAGGTAAGGAGGATCTTAGAGAGCATTTTAGTAATTAACAATTTGCATGTTATCGCATCAATGATCATGATGCCCCCATGCTCAAGAGCCTTTCACAATCACTTGGGGGATCAACTCTCAACTGGTATGACAATTTGCCTTACCATAGCTTATACACATTTTAGCAATTAACCAACATCTACCTCGAATAATTTACCCTCAACTTAAAGAATAGGATTGGCCTGCTCGATCTCTATAATTTATTGTAGTTTAAGGATGAATTCATCACTAAATTCATCATTACTATTAACGATATCCCTTTCCATATCCCTAAAATGGAATTGGTTAACGTATTTTTTAGAAGTTGTATCAAGCCCATATCTAGCAATCTATAGATGCAACCCCACAACACATTTGAGGAGGCATCCAATCATGCCAAGCTAATTGAGGAAGTTAAAATCCAAAAGGCAAAAATCAAACCCCACAAAATAACTAACTATAATCCAAACCAATTCCAAAAAGGTAATTCTAGTCTGACCCCACCCAAACTGCCTCAACATGCCAATTTTATACTCAACACCACCATCGCTTCACCTATTCACAACACTTAATTTCCACAACCACAAACTCATCCACACCTAGGGAATGCCTTTACCTCACCATCACAACCCAATATGTGCACCCCCAACGTCAAAATGATTGTCCACCTCGTACATGGACTCTGTTAACAGAATTTATGGGTAGCATCTTTCATCACTTAATGACTACAAGCCATCTAGCTTTACCAGCAATTCAACCTAAGGATCCCACCTTACCCAAACCCAAAGGATACAATGAATATGCCCAATGTGACTATCATCATCATAAGGGGCATGACATTAGTAATTGTTACAAGTTTTGCCATATCGTCCAAGACCTCATTGATAAGGGTTCCATCAAGGTTGATAATCCTTAAATCCCTCCAACCAAAACTTGGATGTCTTTCAAAATCCTCTATCGTGTTATAATACCACCCCACTGAACACCTCCACATAGAATGCACAACCACAAAACTTCCAAGTCAATCGCATCAATTGTGTACTTGAACAACAAGGCTTTGTGGGGATGATCAATATTGTTACACAAAATAACTAATGTCCCACTCAATCCACTCCCCCATAAGTGCACGTACCCCTTCCACCATATTCCACACCCCCACCTCCACTACCACGACCAATCATCACCATTCATAGTAATATTACACATCAATTTCAAACTGCTCCAACCAAGCTATCTATCTACAACCTTTTATAGTAACCACAACCTCATTGTGAGGAATTGAAAAACATACTATGATATATTTATCTTGAAACTAATGATAGCAATATTTTTCAACTTTATTGATAATTTATGTACCAGTATGTAACCATCCATTGTATTCTACAACCACAAAGTCACTACTCTCGTTGGCCTTGGATCCAATCCTCCTATGCAAATCATGGTAGAATTTAATGGTACCAGTTATAAAAGGGTGTTGATTGATATTGGATATTCCATAAACATCATCACCTCACTCACCCTTGATCATCTCCATATTCCACCTGAGCATTGCACTACTCCCACCATGGATTTATGCTCTTTCAATACCACACTTTGTCAAACATTGGGTACCATAGTCTGCCCCATAAAGGTAGGCACCAAAACCATCTTCACCCTCTACCACATCATTGAAGGATAAATGCAATACAACCTTCTCCTTGGTAGACCATGAATCCAGGACATGCAATGTGTTCCCTCCACCATTCACCATTGTCTCTAATACATCCATGTAGGAGCGGTACATAATATCCTGACCGATGATGAACCCTTCAAATTTTGTAATTTAATTTCCTTACCATCGACAACCACCCTTTATTCCATTCACCTTGCTCCCTCACCCATCCAAATTTCATCCTCCACTCTTGCAACATCAACATCTTGACCATCATCCTCAACACCCTAAACATCCACATCATCAACCCTTCCACCAGTTACACCTCCTTGTCATTCCTCGCACTTATTTTCTTGTTCATCTCATACAAACACTTCTCGTTCATCATCTACCACCATTTTCCCTCTCCTTCCTTTACCTCTCACAAACCACCTCATCCATATTCTTTCATTATATCCCCTCCTTGTCCTTTGTCATCTACCACTATTTTCCCTCTACCACCCATCATTACTCACACCCCACATTACCTATTTCCTACTTCTATCCCCTCTACCTCTCGTATGCCTCCTAGTCCTAGTACCCTTCCACCTATCATCTCCCTCTCACCCATCGAACATTCACCTAAATACCAAGCATCTCCTTCCATGTCACCCTCACCAAATTATGGATCCCTCATGTCTCAAACATATCCTGAGATCTCATATTTTAGTACTTATGATGAGTCAAGGACTCGAAGAGTATGCCATCCATAATGCCCATCTCATCCCACAAAACATCCAATCCACCCGTAACTTAGCTCATCCCTGCAATTCACCCCTCACAATTGGTATTTTCATTCCCATGGGGGTTCCCACAAATCACATAAACTTTATCTATGGAAGTATTTGTACCTCCTTACAATCACTCAAACCTCCCGAATCTGAGCTACCATTATGTGTCAATATCAATTATATTTCTAATCTATATTTTGCCTTAAAATACTTTCAACAACACAACTAATAAGAATATAGGTTAGGACACCATGAATAAGAGTAGTGTGACCTCATCAATCCCATATTTTTACAACCCAATGATAGATCAGACATACAATTTTGTAACACAAATATAGATGATTTGATGCATCAATTTCGATGCTTTAGCATCACACTCACTGATTATGATGAGGAGAACTCTCTGGATTCTCCTTGACCTTCTCCACCAAGAAGCCCATATTTGCAATCATCCATTGACATACCTTCTTATTTCTTCCACATCGCCACCATCCACATCGAGTCTTTCGACAACTCAGATGATGAGCTCAATCTACATTTTGACACTATTTCTATATATACAGATAGCTCAGAGGACATGACCACTCACATCTTCCCCCTCATTACCTCAACTGATGAAAATGATCATCTTCTTCACCTTGTTTCCATTCCCCTCATCCTCCCTCAGCTTACCCCACCACTATAACCCTTACTCCAACCCATCGAACCTCCTCGTCTAGTGCAACGTGCACCCTCCTCATCACCTACGATCAACATGATATCTATTGACCTATTTTCCCCACTTCATTACGATAACACCCTGATCGAATTCTTGTAATCGATCTTGATTGTATCAAGTTTGATCACCTTCCACCCACTCCATCGCCACATAATTTTGTTCCCATCCCATAAATGCTTCGCCATGCTAATACATACATTCCACCCTTCCATCCCATTTCACGTATTCACCACATTTATCTCGCTATCGATAATGACACATCTATTTTGTATACATCAGATGATATACACCTTATTTCGATACTCGCCCAGCTGGAAAATGGATCCCACATGTTGGTGGAAGATACCATCAAGATTGACATTAGCAAAGACTCTCAGAATCCACACATTATGCAACTAGGGGTAAGTTTATCATCTGATGAACGATAATAATTTATTGTATTTCTTAGTAAATATGAAAAGTATTTTGCTTGATCTTACACTGACATGTCTAGTCTTGATCCAATCATGGTTGTCGTCAACATTATGTTATACAAGGATACTAAATTGGTTAAAAATAAACTACACAAAATGCATCCCACCATCACTTTGATGTTCAAAGATGAATTTCAAAAACTCTTGGATGTAGAATTTATTCAACCAATTGACTAACTTTAATGGGTATCCAACATCGTGCTTGTTGGTAAACCGAAAGGAGGAATTTGCATGTACATAGACTTTCGAGACCTTAATCTCTCTTGCCCTAAATATGACTTTTCTCTCCTAAACATCGACATACTTGTCGATTCATGTGCAGGTCACAAAATGTTATCCCTCATGGATAGGTTTTCAAGTTATAATTAAATTAGGCTCAACCCCAATGATCAACACAAAACCTCATTCATAACCCCTTGGGGAATTTTTTCTACAAAGTTATACCATTTGGTTTAAAAAATTTGGAGCTACATACCAACAAGACATGACTTACATTTTTCATGACTACATGCAAAAAATTTTAGATGATTATGTAGAAGATCTTGCAGCAAAATAACTAGAACAAGATCTTCACCTTGACGTCCTAGGCAAAGTCTTTGATCACCTTCTTGAACACAACATCTGATTGAATTCCAAGAAGTGTGTATTTGGTGTATTATCAGGAAAACTATTATGATTCATTGTCTCTCAATGAGACATCGAAGTAGATCCAAATAAAATCAGAGCCATTATTGAAATGCCACCTCTAATCAATATTAAACAATTGCATAGCCTACAAGGCAAAAACTAATATATTCATCGTTGTCAGATAAGTGTTAGTCCTTCAACCACTTGATACAAAAAGGGGGTACCCTTTAATTGGGATCAAGCATGTCAAGATACATTTGATGATATAAAGAAATATCTTACGTCACCACCCGTTCTAACCTCACCACAACCAAAACAACCATTCCATTACTTAATTAATCGCACTACCTATGTCATTGCTAGGGATAATCCCCTATGCTACATGATGGGTTGATCATACAAAAATGACTGCACTAACAAATGGTTAATGCTACTATTTGATTTTGATTTTGAATTCATCCATCAACGACCCATCAAAGGGATAAGTAATCATTGATCAGTTGGTAGAAGCTCCCCTTCCAGACAATAAATCACTTCTTATCAAACTTCCTGATGATTCCATATTTCTTATCACTGAACAAGAAGAACATGTCAATTTATATGATAAGTGGAACTAACGATGTTCTTTTATGGGGCCAAATACCGATAAATAGGAGTTACTAGATGTGTTTTCTTTACAACTTACGGACTTTCCCTCCCATTCACTTTCAAACTTGAGTTCCCATGTACAAATAACAATGTCAAGTATGAGGCCCTCATATTGGGTCTCAAACGGCTCTCACTATACGCATTACTCAAATTCACATCTTTGGGGACTCCTTACTCGTAGTTAACCAGATCATAGGTAAATTTAATTGTTATGATGTCATACAAGCAATATTTACAAGTGGCTCATGACTTACTCTTGCAATTCACCTGGTATAAAATTGAAGCTCTACCACAAAAAAACAACCGATTTGTGGATACCATGGCTTCCTTGGGTTCCCTTCTACCTTAAAATTCACATGCAAATATTACACATCTTTTCATCCAAAAACTATACAAATCTTCCATTTCCACCCATCCATCGAATACTGACCATCCTATCAATTTTGTCAAAATAAAATCTCCTAGTCTTTGGATGTCCAAAATCAAAGGCTATCTCAAACTAAGCATGCTACCGCCTGATTTATCTCAATCCACTCAAAAAATGTTCAAACAAAAGGATATACAATATACCTTGTTGGGCGACATACTCTACAAACACAATTATGATGGAATCCTTCTTCGATACCTCAACTTACAAGAAATAAATCATGTCATTGTTGTTGCACACGATGATACTTGTGGAGGTCATTTTAGTGGTATGGCCATCACTAAATGAATTCTATGCATGGGTTTTTATTGGCCCACAATGGAATGATATTGTTGTGCCTATGTCAAGAAATACGTCAAATACCAACAACACGTAAATTTAACACATTTACCATCACAAGCATTACAACCCATTCAGTCTATGTGGTCATTTTCATAGTGGGGTCTCGACCTCATTGGTAAAAGCACCCCTGCATCATCTAGTAAACATAATTTTATCATTAGTGCTACATAATACTTCACTAAATTGGTAGAGGTTGTTCCACTTATAGAAACAACATGACCTAAAATTGTTGACTTCATTCAACAACACCTTATATGTCATTTTGCTATTCCTTCACACATCATCTCTGATAATGGTACCCCATTCAATAATATAGATTTCCACGCTCTCTGTAAAAAATATAACATCCAACACAGCTTTTCCATACCTTATTATCCTCAAGGTAATGGTCAGGTAGAGGCCATGAACAAAACTATCTATGTCATCTTGCGCAAAACTGTTTCCAATTCTCATCATGATTGGCATAATCAAATCCCTCTTACACTCTAGGCATATCACACCAGCATTCGCACACCTACTAGGGAAACCCCATTCTCATTGGTCAAGGTGTTGAAACCATCATCCCTTAGAGTTAGAGATTCCATATTTTACAAATCACCCTACAAGATTTCATTTATGATGATGTCACTCCTTAATCATACGTAGATCAACTCACACTACTTGATGAGCATTACATAAAGGCTATCGAATATCATTGCATGTACCAAGACCATATTATTTGGATATACAACAAACACATTACTCAATGAGAATTTGAAGTCGAAGATTTAGTACTCAAAGAAAAAATAGAATCTCAACAAACCACGTCATCTACGTGATAAATTTTCACAAAATTGATTGGGTCCATTCATCATCATGCATAAATATGGTTCAAGGGCATATCGAGTTACCAATGTTGAAGGAATTGTGGAACCTAAGACTCTCAACATTATTCATATCCGTGCATTTTACACTTGATTCAATAAACAATGATTGACACATTCTTGTATATTCTCTTTCACAAAATAAAAATACAAAAACAACAAAAAGAACCATTTCAAACAACATCGTACATTTTTACCTATATTTCTTTCCTTCTTCTCTCCCCTCTCCCTGTTGTATGGTCATGCTTCAAGCGACTACATGCCTGGGGTATGTTTCTTCTTCTTCTCTTTCTTCTCTTCTTCCTCTTCTCTTTCTTTCTTCTCTCAGTTGGATGGTCACGCTTCGAGTCGCTAAATACCTAATATTGGTTCCTTCTCCTTCTTCTCTTCCTTCTTCTTCTCCATTCCTTCTATTTTTTTTATACCACTCACTCGCGTTGATATCGCAAAACATTCAAATATTCCATCACATTCATTCATGTATCATCCTATGAGACTTCTACTCAGTTGTGGTCTCCTTTTATGGATATGAAATATTGCTTACACATCCACCCATGGTTCCATTACTCAATTATAGAACTTGTATTGCATTTCATTATAAATAAGGATCACCTTATTATACATTTCATCCATTTATGCATTATCGCATCATTTTGTACATCCACTCCCATATAGACATTCTTATTGTAAAAATATCATACACTCATCATAACAAATAGCACAATAGAATGCTCTCTCTTATGCATAGGTTGTACAATCATAGAAATCATTTTTGTTAGTCAAACACTTTAGTTGACCTCATCAAAATTTATCCAATGTCATTGAATTCTAATGCAATTTTAGACCTCCCCTAGCTGAGTAGAAGTTCCTTCATGGATTAAAAACACATGTGCAAACAATTTTTTTGTTTAGAGAAGATGACACCTTACATAATTTAGACCTTAATCAAAAGGTTTTCCCTGTTCATCCTATCATGTGCATGGTTTACAAAAGTTAAGAATTGATAGAAGGACAAGTTATTAAAAATAAAAGAGAAAGGGCAGAAAATAAAAGCAAATGCCTAAAATGAGCACTACCTAAGAAAATAAAAAAGATAAATAAAATAAAAACAAAAGAGCACCATTAAAAAGCTTGAATCATTGGAATTCTCAATTGTTCGACAACCATGGGGTGATCTTCATCGCTAGAAATAGGCTATAGATGCCTGCTTGGCAGTGGAGTAGCCTTATGCATGGTAACATTTCTATCACATTAGCGACCTTATTTTTTTACAAACCACTATGCGCTTGTGGGTTAACTATATTAAATGGCTAAATTTACAAAGTCCAACCGCACTCAAAATTGATAAATAAATTAAATCATTCTTCCCACACAAAGATTCATGATAGGCTCAACATCATATAGGATGGTCTAAATTTTAGTAGAATATCTAATATATTGATTAAACTCAATTTTTTGACTCTCTAGAAAATATTTCTAACAACTGACACACCCTAGCTGAAGAAACACTCATACATATGGTTTAGTCGTCACATATAGCAAAGTGTCAATATATTAGCCATTATATTCATTCATTCAATATAACATCAAAAAGCATAACAAAAATAAAATAATACATCAACCCTGATATTGAGGGTGCATCTCATCAATCGTGACCCCTCGCTCATGACCCCTTACGAGGCCTCGATGATGAGCTCTCACCTCTCTACATAGAGGTTGATCCTCCCACTACTGATACCCTCAACTATCTAAAGTATGACCTCGATGTTGTCACCGTTGCCATACTCCTATGGCTCCTATGTGACAACGACCTTGAAGGTGATGACAATGTTATTTGGTTCTCCACCAATAATATAATACATACTCTTACAAATGCTTTCCCTTGCAAAAATTCATGTCCATAATCAACTACCACCTCCTGCAATCATGCAACCTCAGCCTGTAGTACTACCTCCACCCCCTCGGCCTTCAAAATATCCACCTCACCCCAAATTCAAGCTCTTTCAACTGACATCTGATCCAGCTCCTATTATAGTATCACTACCTGTCCTCTCATCTACTCTAACTCCACTCCACCCTTGATACTTATCTCCATTGTCTCCCATCTAGTATGATCTACATCTCGCTCACTCTATAGCCCAGGTATATGAACACTCAACTATTCTACCACCTTCTCCAAATCCTCCTTCGTTACTATGGTTGTGTTACGATCTTGCAGCAACCAAATCCTCTCAGTATTCCACTACCCTCTAGCCACAATAGTGATATCCCTCACAGCCATTGTTGCATCCCTTTCCTACACCAATCTGGCTACTTGTAGTATATACTACTCTAACTCCTCACATAGTTAATTTTGTTTTGCATCCTCTTGCTCTACTTGATCCTACCAGGTGTTGACATCTTGTATATACCCTCACATATCCTTAACACCCATCTCAAGAAGCTTCTATTGACCTAAAATCTTAGGTCCAACCTCCATCACAATCCCCTAGGAGAACCCTACCCTATCATCCACACATGATCGCACACGTCGCCCTACCTGACACTCTTCCTGGGAACCACTATTATCTACTTTCTTCCTACCCCCCACATCTATCCCATGACCCACCTCAGTTGACCTCTCCACTAACCTTATTGGACTCATCGATACATCCTATGGATCTCCATCCCCAACCCCATCAATCACCCACTATGGGCTCCCACCTCTGCATCACCCACCAACTTAAATACTCCATCATAAAACCTGCATTATCTACATCTGGAAATGCCAATACCTCATCTGACACTAGATTTATAACCTCTCCCTACGGTTGCACTCCATAATCTCCCACACAACACCCAATCACCATTGGTGGATTGGATATACCCTACATCAACCCAAACTATCGTTGCACCCGATTGAATGGGAATAACTCCAACTGAAAGGTATACCTACCCATAATCCACCATTGTCATCGAACTCATTCCAAATCTACTCCATCCTCCTTCCATGATTGTCCTCCTCTATAAAGCCTCCATCTCACGTCACCCGATCTAAACTCGCTCAATTGTTGTCTGTAATATAACACATGCCCCTCATGATCCATCTTTCGCCTTTCCTCCATGTCTCATGACCACTGACAAGCATAGGGTACCTTTACCCCCAATAGTGTGTGGGCCTCAAAATATAACTCTGCTGTCCTTACCACCACAATGTGCTCCCACCCCCACAACTGTACCAAGAAACTACTACACAACGACTTCCTAGTCATGATCCACACACCATGTAATTCTCAGTAAGTTTCCACCAATAAATTTGGTACCCATGCAAACCGTAGTCAATTCTCCACCATCTCACACACCATCCACAATAGATTTCATGGGAATATCACCCCTAAGATGTCAAGTAATACATAACTCATAATACATAACATCAAAAATGTATACTACCATGGAAGCATACTTGATGTATACAAATCTTGATACCTGATCCCCCCATTAATGATCTTCACCCTCACTCACCTATATCCAAACATCCTCTCCAACACTGCCTTTTATGCAGGCTCCTCTCGTGTAGCCATCACCATTGTCCCTTCCACTGGCAAGCAATATATGTGATATGCATCCTCTAATGTAATGGTCATTTTCCCTATCGAGAAATGAAACATATTTCTATCTGAATCCCAATGCTCATAGAGTGCATCTAGATAGGCATGATTACAACATACCGTATCCATCCATACCACACCAAAAATCCAATCTTCTCTAACCATTCCCACTCGACCTACCCCACAAATTCCTTCAAATCCACAACTAATGGCAAAAAGCGATGTCGTGGTATCAACTCTTTCACCTGCAACAAC
This sequence comes from Wollemia nobilis, assembly GCA_028583015.1. NCBI lineage: Eukaryota > Viridiplantae > Streptophyta > Pinopsida > Araucariales > Araucariaceae > Wollemia > Wollemia nobilis. The sequence continues at coordinate 21,963 of JAQPPZ010005361.1, forward strand.
AATTTTCACAAATTTTATTGCGCCATTTTCAAACAAACAAACTCAATAGTTATTATCCAGCTACATTTTGCAAAACAATGTTTTGCAAAAAAAATTCATTGATAGGTTTTCATGATAATTTTGCAACAATTTCTCGTCGACAAGTTTTCATATCAACTTTTACAACAAATTTTCGTCGACGATTTTTACATAATAACTTTTTAACAACATTTTACAAGAATTTTTTGTTGATAAGTTTTCATAACAACTTTTGCAACAAATTTTCGTTGATGATTTTTACATGACAACTTTATAACAATATTTTACAACAATTTCTCATCGACAACTTTTTAACAGTTTTTACAACAATTTTTTATCGACAATTTTTGCAATAATTTTTCATCGATGATTTTTACATAACTTTTTAACAACATTTTACAACAATTACTCATCGAAAATTTTCTAACAGTTTTTACAACAATTTTTTGTTGACAATTTTTACATGACATCTTTTTAACAGTTTTTGCAACAAATTTTCGTCAATTAACTTTTTAACAGCTTAACAGCTTTTGCAACAAATTTTTCATCAATGATTTTTACATGACAAATTTTTAATAGTTTTTGCAATAAAATTTTCATCAACAGGTTTTCATGACCGTTTTTGCTATAAGTTTTCATCAAGAAGTTTCAATGCCAGCTTTTTGCTACAAAATATTGTCGACAATATTTCATGATTATTTTTTAATAAAATTTGACTCACAATATTTTTGACAAAACAAGATAATTTTTTGACAAAATCCAACACATTTACCATTTCAAAAATAATTTTCACACAACATCAACACATACACCTCTATTATTTGATAGGTATCCTGAGGTAAATTTTTCGAGAAATGCACCTCAAGGTTTATTTTCTACAGAATTGGTATTTTTAAATACCCATTTCCCCACATCACTAGCTATACAAAAATTTTAGGGTTTTGAAAATCATTTGGCATCAAACAACTATTTTAGGGTTTTCTTGGGTTTTAACTGTTAATTAAATCCACTGTTCTTGGTTCAATTTTCTTATTTCAAATTTTAGGGTTTGTTTATGTTTAATTGATTCCATGATTTTATTTTTTATTTATAGTTTGTACAAAGTTATGATTGTTTTGTTTTATGTTATGCTAATCTACACTGAAACAAACACGAAAACAACACAAAGCAACAACAACAAACCAACAAGCACATTTCATTCCAAAAGTCACTTACGTCAACCATACTCCTGCCAACACCCGCTCTCACTCTACTCTGGGCCATCTCACAACTTTCGCTTGTCACTTTGACACTCTCTTGTCTCACCCACGTCCTCCTTCACTTCTCACAATAATTTCACAATCACACCAATGATTAAAAGGATGCGTGCAACCCCTTTTAAAGGCGCCTATTGGGAAAAATGCACCTTGATTTGTGTCTTCAAAACAAATTATATATTTATATATCCATTTGGCCCAAACTCCCAAAAATGTAAAAAAGTTTCAAACTTACCCATCCAATCATGCAAAATTTTCATCTCCATCCAATGGTCATCACCATTTCGATGTTTCACTCCAACAACTATCCATTACAATTAATTATCATCTAATATCATTTATAAATATATCTCTTATCCATAATCATCCCAACATTTACATTCCTTCATATCACGCACATCATTTACATAAAACAAGATATATTTTATTAAAATATTATCATGATTACAAAAACCCTAAGCGCTAGCACCTTAGGGTACATTATTTTACCACATATACTCTATGCATACATATGGTTCTACCCCTTAGGTACACCTTACATATCCATATTATCCATCGAGCACTAACGCTTATCCATTGCCCCTTTTTTTCAACATGCTACAAAATTTGACCACTTCACCTCACTACACCACCACTAAACCAGCCACCCCTCCACGATGGCATCCAACACCTCACACACCATCACATCCAATACGCCCAACATGCATGCAGTCACCATGATCGAATCTCCCTCATACACGCTCTAAATCTCCATGCCCACTAGCATTACCATCAATATAACCCTTGTTGTTTTCATCGTATCTCGCCCTTTCTATTTTTACCTTTATAAATCATCTACTTCACCCCATTTTTACCTTTTTATAACATCATTCTTCACTCCTACATTTTTCCTTTTCATTCTTCTATGCGATACCACTTCATTTAATCAAGCAATTCATCACCACCTTCAAATTTCTCATCCATTGACACATCACTTGAGGGGGTAGATATTAAGTACACAAAAATTTTCCAAGAACATTTGCCAAAAATCATCAGACACCCTAATTTGTTGGGGTAGACAGAAAAGCAAAATTCTCTTCTCAAATAAAATTCTAAATCAATTAAATTTTGCACGTTGTATGTCACAAGATTGTAGGATTGCTCATACAAACACGCTTTGTCAAGGTGCACAATCAATTCCACTGAAGAAATCATGAGCATATTTACATATGACTAATCTGTTTATTAATCCAAAATGGTCTTATCAATCAGATAAATGGTAAAGTTCAAAGTACATGCATCCCATCCATAGTTGGGGCATCTTACATCTACTCCCCTCATGACAAATCACTTGCCATCATCTGTTACTCCATGCTATTTTATTATCAATCATGAAATCAGTACCATAAGTTTTTGCACAAGCATCATGTCTTCACACAATGCAATGCAAAAAGGGGTAAAATGTAAACACCCAAAAATATCTCAGTTAACCTCTTACAAAATCAACCAAAATCAAAAGAACAAATTAATATAAAATTAGTTCAAAAGCCCTAAGAAAAATTCAAAACGAATTCAAGGGGTACAAAATCAATTCAAAATTTTTTGAATTAATGCAAAATCTATTAAAAAGAAAAAATCAATTTCAAAAAGGTAAAATCGAATTTAAAAAGGGTAGGAACATTCCAAAACCCTAAATAAAGGCCAAAAACAATTAAAAGTTTAGGAGGCAATAAAATAAGGGTTTATTCCTCCCCCTTTTAACGTGAGCATCCCTCACACTCCTCTTACACACCTTTCAAACATCTACTTATGCATTTTTTCAAAGAACCACCTACATGTCATAAAGAGCATTTAAGAGGGAGGTTGAAAAGGGGTTCTTTTGTTTCTTCCTAGGCCTTACATGGGTATGGAGCACCCATTTCCATTAAAGGTACTTAAGTAGGAAATTCAATTCTATCACATGCTCATTTAATAAGCCCCTCCTCTCTCCTCTACCTCATCATCCCTTTTTTCTTACCATGAAGTCTATAAATAAAAGGGGTTATCTACGAATTGAAGGAGGAGAAAATATGCAAGGTTATGCAACTGAAATTATGTCCAAAGTGTTTCCAACCCATTTTCATGTGTGAACTTTCTCCCCCATACCCCCATTGCAAGTCTATATCATTCTAGAGGGCTAAACATGTGACTACGAGGATATATGAAAAAAAAAACACCATAGAAGGTATCCACGGATACGAGATCCTTGCAACTCTCTAAAATTTTTAGAAACCATTTTGACAGAAAACGCACCCTAAGGTGCATTTTCCTTGTTCAGACTGGCAGATAGACCAAATAGGTAACATAACACCCCATTTTAATTTTATCTCATTTTTAATGTCTGTTATGCACTTTCCATTGTATTGTGTATCAACATGTCTTCATTACAGGAGGTCTGATTGAGATAGACCTCCAAATGATCTAACACACTTTTGTATAGTTATGCATGTATTCTAGACAGACATAGCTCGAGGTGGTAAGAATCATAAGCCCACTTTAACTCTGAGGAGTCAAAGAAGAACCCTTTGGTGTGTTGCGAAGAAGTTCAATGAATAGGACCAATCTCCATGAGTCCTTATTTTGTAGCCCATGGGGCATATTGTAAAAGAGTTGCTTAACACATTTTGTAACACATTTTCATATATATCAATGTAAGTAGCAAGTTTTTATTTATTTCTAGTTGATGTAGAGAATTTGATAAAATAGACTCTAAGAATGTTGGAAAGGACATTGAGAGATTAAAATTACCTGGGAGTAGGGTCAATGAGATGAATAGATTTCCAAGCCTTTCTACCTTCCTTAACTTCAATTAAATCTGCCACCTTGGGGCTATAGATCTGAGGAGTGAGGATTTCTAGGAAATTTAGAGATTGATCTTTAATCAAAGGGGTGCTATGAATCCATATATCTCTCCAAAATTTAATCTTTCTACCATTACCAAGTCTTCATCTTAAGCCTTTTTAGATTATAAATTTATTATGAAAGATAATTCCAAAAGGAAGAACCCTTAGGAGGATCTTGAAGGTCAAGAAAGTTGCTTACCTTGCCAAGACACTAAAATTTTATAATCTACACCCAACCAATATTTTCCTCTCTAAAAAACTTCCATCCATGTTTTGCAATGAGCGCAAAATTCTACCTTTTATGGAGGGTGTTGAGGAAATATACCCTGCTCTTGAGAAAATTGATCTTCTACCCAGAAGCAGCCTCAAAAGAAGAAATAATATACCTGATATCTCTAGCTTAGGGAACAAAATATCTGGAAGTTAAAATAGTGTCATTGACAAATTGTTGATGGGTGACAAGGGAGCTGGAAGAGGTAGACCTAAAGCCTGCAAATAACCCTAAAGAAGAAGTCGTGTGAATAGACTTACCCAAGGTCTCTACCATTAGAAAGAATAAGTAAGGTGAGAGAGGGTCCCTTTGCCTAAGGGTCTTGAGGATTTTAAAGTACCTTGAAGAAGAGCCATTGATCAAAACAAAGTTCATGATCAAAGACAAACATCCTTTTGTAAGAAAAATCCAATTAAAATGACATACAAATATTTCCATAACTTGAAGCAACAAACCCTATCATAGGTCTTATTAATATCAATTTATATCAATTTCCTTAACTTAAAGCAAAAATATTATATATATTTATATCAATTTAAGTTAAATTCCAAGGAAAAGTCAATATCTCGATTTTTTCTATTACCATGTTTGTTAGAATTGACCTCTACGCGAGATAACTTTGTATTATTTAATATATCATGTATGTTTGTTTTTTATTTATTTATTTAGACAGTGTGATAAACTTCTAGGATCAACCGTATAGGGTTTAGCAGTCCTTCTAACCATGATCAGTTGTAAAAACCAAGAGCTATACTTATTAATAGGGAATTTAACACACATCCACCCCCTCACACACTTGCCCACGCCATGGCTGGTTTGAACTTTAGATCTCTTAAGAAGAGCCAAAACCAAAACCGTTACTCTCTATTTTAATATACTGGTGCAAATATATCATGTATGTTTGATATTATATATATTAAGACTCCCTTTCATGAGATTACCTACCGAAGGGGAAAAAGGAACCACCCTAGATGATTTCAAGGAATTGAGTTTCTCATACCGTAAACCTGGAAATTTCTATTATAATGTTTCCCCGAAAGATGATAATTATCTCGATGCAAATATTTTCAAGCTTGCCATCAATGAACTGCAACCCTACCAGGTGAGGAGCTCGTTCAGAATGGACCACCATCAACTTGAATAAGTTCAAGTACTCCGCATGGACACGAGCTTTCACACACATCCAATATCTGAACATTCCAATACGAAAAGAAGATACATCACAATGAGGTAGTCTTTATTAGCTATTCCATGCCTTTAGTGTTACATCGATGAATATATCATCATCTTATGCCAAGGAAAATTAGGCGTTCCACAACATTATTGAAATTCAGGTATTTCTCTTCAAAACATCTTCATTGTTTTTCCATGAAAGTGGATATGACGTACCGTAAATACCAGTTGTCATTTATCATCGCTTTTTCGTAGAACGTACCTTTCGGTTGAGGCATGTGTCTTCCCTTAGTTCATTTTTGTGTGGAAATTAATTAGGATTCGACCGCTTTCCTTGGTAAAGGGTATAGTTCAAGCTATACGATCTCCCAAAATTTGAATCTAGGTGCGATTTCATGGGATAGGTCGAATGTCGAATGAAGATAAGAATTTCGACCTTTATAAAACCATTTTTCACGTGGAAACGGATGTATAGTTTCAGTGTGTTTGGAGTCTATTTTAATTGAGATCCGTACTACATGCCATTCAACTAGCGACGTTTTAATGAGGTGATGTTGTTTTTACCTCATTGATTTGCATGGTAGAAGTATAATTATGTGGACTATAATTCGGTTAGATTTCCATTTGGCCCAAACTCTCAAAAATGCAAAAAAATTCAAACTTATTCATCCAATCATGTAAAATTTTCATCTCCATCCAATGGTCATCGCCACTTTGATTTTTCACTCCAATTATCCATTACCATTAATTATCATCTAATATCATTTATAAATATATTTCTTATCCATAATCATCCCAACATTTACATCCTTTATATCATGCACATCATTTACACAAAACGAGATATATTTTATTAAAATATTATTGTGGTTACAAAAATCCTAAGCGGTAGCGTCTTAGGGCACATCATTTTACCACATATACATTCCACATACATATGGTGGTGCCCCTTAGGCACACCTTACTTATCCATATTATTCATCGAGCACTGACGCTTGTTCGTCGCCCCTCTTTTTTTAACATGTTGCAAAATTTGACCACTTCACCTCGCCATGCCACCACTAAATTGGTTGCGCCTCCACAATGGCATCCAACAACTCATGCACCATCACATCCAATACACCCAATATGCGTGCAGTCACCATGATCAAATCTCCCTCATACGTACTCCAAATCCCCATGCTCACTAGTATTGCCATCAATATCACCCTTGTCGCTTTCATAGTATCTTGCCCTTTCTATTTTTACCTTTTGCAATCATCAACTTCACCCTCTTTTTACCTATTTATAGCATCATTCTTCACTTCTATATTTATCCTTTTTATCCTTCTATGCAATACCACTTCATCTAATCAAGCAATTCATTGCCACCTTCGAATTTCTCACCCGTTGACTTATCACTTGAGGAGGTAGATATTAAATACATAAAATTTTTCCAAAAACATTTACCATTTGTTAGGGTAAACAGAAAAGCAAAATTCTCTTCTCAAACAAAATTCTAAATAAATTAAATTTGGCACGTTGTATGCCACAAGACTACATGATTGCTCATACAAACACGCTTCATCAAGGTGCACAATCGAGTCCACTAAAGCAATCATGAGCATACCTACATATGACTCACCAATTTAATAATCCAAAATAGTCTCATCAATCGATTAATAGTAAATTTTAAAGGACATGCATCCCATCCAGAGTTGGTGCATCTTACATCTACTCCCCTTAAGATAAATCACTTATCACCATCTATTACTCCATTCTATTTAATTATCAATCATCAAATTAGTGTCATAAGTTTTTTTACAAGCATATTGTCTTCACATAATGCAATGCAAAAACGGGTAAAATATAGACACCCAAAAATTTCTCTGTTAACCTCTTACAAAATAAACCAACATCAAAAGAACAAATTAATTCAAAATTGGTTCAAAAGCCCTAAGAACAATTCAAAATCAATTCAAAGGGTACAAAATCAATTCAAACCTTTCTGAATTAATGCAAAATTAATTAAAAATAACAACAATCAATTTCAAAAAGGTAAAAATCAACTCCAAAAAGTGTAGGAACATTCCAAAACCCTAAATAAAGGTAAAAAAACAACGAAAATTTTAGGAGCTAATAATATAAGGGCTTATTCCTCCCCCTTTCAATGTGAGCATCCCTCACACCCCTCTTACACACCTTTCAAAATATCCACCTATGCACTTTTTCAAAGAACCACCTACTTGTCATAAAGAGCATTTAAGAGGGAGGTTGAAAAGGGGTTCTTTTGTTTCTTCCTAAGCCTTAAATGGGTATGGAGCACCCATTCCTATTAAAGGCACTTAAGTAGGAAAGTCAATTTCATCACATGCTCATTTAATAAGCCCCTCCTCTCTCCTTCACCTCATCATCCCTTTTTGCTTACCGTGAAATCTATAAATAAAAAGGGTTATCTACGAATTCAAGGAGGAAAAAATATGTAAGGTTATACCGCTGAAATTATGTTCAAAGAGTTTCCAACCATGTGTGAGATTTCTCTCTTATACCCCCTATTGCAGGTCTATAGCAGTTTACATGGCTGAATATGTGACTACAAGAATCTATGCATAACATAACACCACAAAAGGTATCCATGAGATCCTTGCAACTCTCTAAAATTTTTAGAAACCAAAACATACCTCGAGGTCCATTTTGATATAAAATGCACCCTGAGGTGTGTTTTCCTGGTTTAGATTGGCAGATAGGCCAAATAGGTAATATAACACTCCATTTTAGTTTTATCTCATTTTTAATGTGTCAACATGTCTTCAATATAGGAGGTTTGATTGAGATAGACCTCCAAAAAATCTAAAACATTTTGTAGGATTGTGCAGATATTGTAGACAAGCATAGCTCGAGGTGGCAACCATCGTAAGCCCACTTCAACTCTATGGAATCAAAGAAGAACCCTTTGGTGTGTTGTGAAGAAGTTCAATGACTAGGACCAATCTTCATGAGTCCTTATTTGTAGCCCATGGGGCATACTGTAAAAGAGTTTCATAACACACTTTGTAACACCTTTTCATATATATCAATGTAAGCAACAAGTTAATCTTTATTTCAAGTTGAAGTAGAGAATTTGATAAAATAAACTCTAATAATGTTGGAAAGGACTTTGAGAGATTGAACTTGTTTAGGAGTAGGATCAATGAGGTGAATAGGCCTATTGGCCTTCCTTAACTTTAATGAAATCTGCCACCTTGGGCAGTATATCTGATTAGTGAGGGGTTCTAGGCAATTTAGAGATTGATATTTAATCAAATGGGTTTTATGAATCCATCTGTCACTCCAAAAGTCAATATTTCTACCATTGCCAAGTCTTCATCTCAAGCCTTTTCGACTTATAAATTTAGTCTAAAAGATAATTCCAAAAGGAAGAACCCTTAGGCGGCTATTGAAGGTCAAGAAAGTTGCTTGTCCTAACAAGACACTAAGATTTTAAAATCTACACCCAACCAATATTTTCCTCTCTAAAAAAAATTCATTCATGTTTTGCAATGAGCACCAAATTCATTTGTTTGATATTGATGAAGCCCAACCCACCTCTACTCTTATTAGAGAAAACTTGCTCCCAAGAAACCAATGGTAATATTTCAAAGAAAGTATTTATGAACACTTTCATAATACTTGAGAGGGTGGATTTTACAAGTTGAACTTTACTCGCTTGGCTAAGAAGAGTACCTTTCCACCTTACCAAATTTTTCCTTACCCTTTCCACCACTAGGAACCAATAGCTTTCTTGCAACATATCATAGAAAAGCAATAAACAAAGGTAGACAGAAGGAAGTTTGCCAATCAAACAACAAAATATTTTGGCAATTTTAATCTACCTTTTATGGGGGGTGTTGAGGAAATACATCTTTCTCTTGAGAAAATTGATCTTCTACCGAGAAACAATCTTAAAACAAACCAGTTCCAATTTTATAAGTTAGATTTGAGGAATCTAAGCTTGCTAGTAACCTAGGATATTAGGATCCACAAAAATATTTCCTCCACCAATCAGAAATCAATGGCTCAATATTGTCATGCTTTAACTACATAGCCTCAAAACAAAAAGGACATTTGAAAGAATTTTTAGCAAGGGATACTTCTAAGAACAGAGGATTGTGGTCAGATCCTATCCTTGGGAGAAATATAAGGATATAATCTCCAAAATCCTGAAGACCTTCTTTAGAAATAAAAGATTTATCTAACTTGGATTGAATTAGATGTTCTCCCATCCTCATGTTAGTCCAAGTGAATTTACTGCCTTTTAGCTCAATGTCCACCAACTCATTGAAGTTAAGAAAATATTCAAAATCCTCCATACCATTAGAGCTAATTTGACTCCATCCTTTCTTGTTGGAAGGATAGAGGAGGGAGTTGAAATCCTCAGCCATCATCCTAGCTTCACCTTGAAAAGTACTTCTAATTAGACTCAACTCTTACCAAAGATGATTTCTACTGAGAACTGAGTCTGAGAACTGAGTTGACGCATAAATATTAAATAGAATCTAAGAACTCTTTGTGTCTTTACCAAAAAAATATATGTCAATAAACCTATCAAAAGAGAAAACCTGTTAGCGTACTACACACTTAGGTTATTACATTATTAGTAGTTGTTAATGTTGTTGCAACTCCTACCTAAGTCGGCTAGTTAGCTCCGTTGGTTACGGGCTAATCTAAGCCACTATTGTAGTATTTATATTATCAATATCAATGGCAAAGGTGTTCGACTTATTTACATGGTATCAGAGCAAGACCTGCTCGGGCACGTTTTTCGAGATCTGAGAGGAGACCGGCGTAGACACGGGCACATTTCCCGAGGCAGGGTTGGACCTGCTCGGGCACGCATCCCGAGGCATCGAAACTAGACCTGCACTCGGAACGAGGGCGGCTGGACTGGCTTGATCGGGCACGGATCCCGAGGTAGACTATTGGGCAACCGAGGGACTCGGGCACATTTCTCGAGGTCGATCTGAACTGTGCGACCAACGTGGACTGACAGATCTAGACTGGCACGCTTCCCGAGCACGCTGAATGGACTGACACGTGGCAGAGCGCCACCTGGACCTACACCAGACTGGACACATGGCGGACTGAGGACCGGACTAGACTGACATGTGGTGGACTGACGCATGGACCGAGATGCGTGACGTGGACTGACGCTGACACGACGGACTGACGTGGCCGCCACGTGGATTGACATGGCCACCACGTGACCCGACGTGGACCTGAACCCCTGTCGCGTGGCACGACAAAAAGGGTGACGTGATTGCCCGAAGGCAATCACATATACAAGGGGGAATCTTTCCTTTTATTCCCCCCTCATGCACCCCGCGGGAGCAATGTGGGACTAAAGTCCCACGTTTTTTTTGCTCCCCGCGAGGGTCGCAAGGGAAGAAAGGGACAATTGTCCCTTTCCTTCCCATCGGGCGTGCTAGCCCAACCGGTAGGAGCGCCAGGCTAGCGCCCGTGAGGTTAGGGGTTCAAACCCCTTGAAGGTAATTTTTTTTAATTTTTTTGTTATTTTTCTTTATTTTTTTAGTATTTTTTAATTAATATATTAATATTTTTTGTTTTTTAAATCATTTTTTTAATTAATCATATTTTTAAATTGTGATTTTTTTTAAAAACAAAAGTATTTTTATTATTAATTAAATTATTACTAAAATTATTTAGAAATTTACATTAAAATTAGAATATTTGCCATAGTAAAGGGGGTGTTTTTTTTCTTCAAAACCTGAAGAAAAAGGGGGGATGATGAGTAAATTTTTAAGGCAAATTGGCTTATTGTAAAGGTGCATTTTCGGCAGCGCCCGACACCTAGTGGTTTATTTCTGTGGGCACTTTTATGTTGTATGTTGCATTTTTTCTTACTTTGCACTACATCATTAAAAGTTAAAATCAAATTCACTCCCTAAGTCCCCGGAATAATTAAAACCCATCCGTGCAATTTATTGCACTGCAGCGTTCGGTATTTGTGATACCTCTGGCCAACACTTACAGGTAAAGCTGTCATGATTGCGCTACTGTATCCGCCGCCTAATATAGCTGCCAAAACGACGTCTGAGCTTGTTCTCTATAAATCATCGGGGAGAGATAAGTTTGCCATTTTGCTATTTTTTTACTCCATCCACTACCCTAATCGTTCTTGTGTTTAGGCGTAAATCCTGACGAGAGTTCTGACATCCACAGTGTTTAGGGGAAGTTACGCCCCACGCATGAGGATTGATGACTTTCTATGGTAGGTGCCATCAACAAGTCGATTCCCTTTCAGTACCGCCTAAGTACCACGTATCATATAATCTTTAAAAATTACCTATAGTCTCCCTCACGTAAGGGCGGGTAATTTTTTTTATTTTTCAAAATACCTATAGTCTCCCTCACGTAAGGGCAGGTATTTTGTATGGTATAACGGCCTGGCATTAAGGTATATAGAAAGGGTGACCAATTGGTGATATAAGGAACCTTCACTATGGCTTCTGCTGCAAAGTTAATGACTGATGCTCATCACTTATTGAAAGGTCCTAATTATACACCATGGAAAAACAAAATGAAGGCAGTCCTCATCATGGAAGATTTATGGGATGTTGTTTCTGGAGCAACAACGAGACCTTCACCGACATCTGGATCCACAACTCTCACTGCTGATCAGATCGCCTTTGATAAGAAAGATAGTCGAGCAAAAGTGCTCATTTTGTTTGCTATTTCAGATGAAGTTCAACCTCATATAGCTGACAAAGCAAGTGGTAAAGAGGCATGGGATGCCCTTCAAACCATTTATGAGGGAAAGAATGACTCCACCATTCTTCATCTTCAAAAACAACTTCACAATCTGAGTTTGAGACAGGGTGAGACAGCTTGAACTCTTTCTTTGTAGAGTGTCTGAATTGAAAGGCAAATTGAATTCTTTGGGAGATACAGTGGACGACAAACTTCTCACTTCAATAGTGATGAGAGCTTTGCCTGATTCCTTTGATACGTTGATCACCTCCATTCAGGTGTCACAACGACAAATTACCTTTATTGAGTTGGTCAATTTGCTTCAACAACAGGAGGCACGCCAACTTCATAGGGATGATTCTTCTAATACAACCCTATACTCCAACCGACAGGGTTCTAAGAAGAAAGGTAATTTTTAGAAAGGAGGCAATTCTCAACAAGATTCAAAAGGAAAAGGGAAACAACCTCAACAGAAGAAGAGGTATTGCAAAATTTGTGATAAAGACAACCATGACACCAACAGGTGTTGGCATAAGAATAAGCAAAAAGGCCAGAACAAACCACAAAACAAGAACAAGCAACCCAGGGTGAATGTTGTTGTTGAAGAATCCGACTCAGATTCTGAATGGGCACACAAGGTGCTCATGACTACCACAACCTCCAAGGAGAAGGATCCTGTATGGTATGTCGATTCTGGTGCTAGTAAGCATATGACTGGCGACAAATCATGGTTTGAATCATTTGTGGCCAAAGAGGGCAGACCTGTCACTATTGTTGATGACAAAACCTACAAGGTTCAGGGAGAGGGTACAATTTCAGTCACTCTTCCTGATGGCAAGTGTCAGATTGACAAAGTCCTCTATGTTCCAGGACTGGCTAACAATTTGTTGTCAATCACACAAATCCTGGATAAAGATATGGTTGTCAACTTTCGTGTTGAGAATGGCAAGAAGTGTTGTTCTATTACCAGGAAGGGTAAGAAGATTGCAACAACTTCATATAAGCATGGCTTATTTGCCCTAGATGCTATCTCTACTCCCCATGTTGCCATGATAGTCTCTACCAAGGAGGCCACTTCCCTATGGCACAAGAGATATGGGCATCTTAGTTCTGGCTACTTACTTGAGCTTAGTAAGTATGAGATGGTAAAGGGTCTTCCTTCCCTTTCTTCCACATTGCCAGTGTGCTCTGACTGCTTGGCAGGAAAGCAGCATAGAGTACCTTTTGAGAAGAGCTCAACACGAGCACAAAAACCTCTGGAGTTAATTCACACCGATCTGTGCGGTCCTTTCACACCCAACAGTTGTGGAGGGAAGAGGTATTTTCAGTTATTTGTAGATGACTACTCACGCAAGATGTGGGTTTTCTTTCTCCGATTGAAATCTGAGGCTTTCGCTTTCTTCCAGCAATTCAAGAAATCTGTTGAGAAGGAGTCAGGGGCTTCTATTAAAACCCTCCGCTCAGATCGAGGGGGGAGTTTACCTCTAAAGAATTTTCAGCATTCTTAACTGAGCATGGAATCACGAGACAGTTAACAACTGCCTATACTCCTCAGCAAAATGGAGTTGTTGAGAGAAGGAACCGTTCTATTATGGAAATGGTTCGTTGTATGCTCACAAGAGCTACTCTTGGGCAACAATATTGGGCAGAAGCTATCACCACTTCAGTATATCTGTTGAATAGGGCACCCACAAAGGCCCTAAAAGGAATGACTCCACAGGAAGCATGGAGTGGTCGAAAACCCTCCATATCTCATCTTCGTATTTTTGGATGTCAAGCTTTCATGCACATACCAAAAGAGAAAAGGAAGAAGCTAGATGAGAAGACATTGAGATGCATTTTTCTTGGCTATGATGAGCACTCTAAAGGTTATCATTTGATAGATCCTTTGACCAAGAAAATTCATATCAGTAGAGATGTTGTTTTTGATGAAGCTTTCACATCACAAAACACATCTAAGGTATACCTAGATCTTGTGGAATCTAAGGAAGAGAAGTTCCCTTTGTCAACACAGACAGGAGGTCCTTCCACATCTTCTTCAACACCAAAAACGAAGAATCCGAAATGGTATACAAGCACAATCAGGGACGCCAAGTTATCCACTCCACCAGATTTGACTTTGGATAGACCTCGTACTCGCAGTATGGCTCAAAGGGAAAGAGCAGCCGTAGAGACCAGTGAGGTTGATGATCTTTGTCAATATTTTGAGGAACTTTCTGTAACTCCACATAAGGAAACAAAGGATATGGATATAGATGATGACAGGGTGTTTTTGTCTTCAATGAATGAACATGAACCTGCCTCTGTACAAGATGCTCTTAGCAAGCCACAATGGAAGGATGCTATGGATGCTGAGTACAAGTCTCTGAAAAAGAACAAAACTTGGGAGCTTGTCGATCTGCCACAAGGAAAGAAGCCCATTGGCTGCAAATGGGTGTACAAAGTCAAGTACAAGGCAGATGGGACAATTGATAAGCATAAGGCCCGTCTTGTTGCAAAGGGCTATGCTCAAAAGGAAGGCATTGACTATGAGGAAACTTTTGCACCTACCGCTCGGATGACCACTATTCGAGTCATTTGTGCTATGGCAAGCACAATATGGGTGGAAAGTTCACCAAATGGATGTCAAGAGTGCTTTTCTAAATGGTTATCTCCAAGAAGAAGTATACATGACTCAACCTCGAAGGATTTGTACAGGAAGGCCAAAAACAAAAAGTGTGCAAATTGGTCAAATCCTTATATGGCTTGAAACAAGCTCCTCGAGCTTGGTATATAAAAATGGATAATCACCTCCTGCAACATGGATTTAAGAGATGTCCGTTAGATGCAAACCTCTATTTCAAGAAACAGGGGTCTGAGATAGTGTTGCTTGTACTCTATGTTGATGATCTCGCTCATTACAGGGAGTTCAGAAACTATGATCTCTACTCTCAAAAGAGACTTGTGTCAATATTTTGAGATGTCGGATCTCGGACTTCTCCATTATTGTCTTGGTCCTGGAAGTCAGCCGAAGGAGCACTACATCAAAGTGTCTCAGAAAAAATATGCCAAGACATTGTTGGAAAAATATCGCATGACTGATTGCAAGCCAATGGCAACTCCGATGGAGACAGGAATTCAGTTATCGCGATATGATGATTCACCTCAGGTAGATGGTACTCTCTATCGACAGTTGATCGGGAGTCTCATATATCTGACCAATACTAGGCCAGATATCGTATTTGTTGTCAACTATCTTTCGAGGTTCATGCAGGAGCCTAAGACCACTCATTGGAAAGCAGCAAAGCGTGTTCTTCACTATGTCCGTGGTACTATAGAATATGGCCTAGAATACAAGAAGAACAACAAATTCTTCTTGCAAGGATACACGGACTCCGACTATGCCGGATCATTTGATGATCGCAAGTCAACTTCAGGATATATTTTTCATCTTGGATCCGGTCCTGTCTCTTGGCACAACAAGAAGCAACAGGTGGTTGCTATCTCATCAACAGAGGTAGAATATCGTGCCGCACGTGAAGCTGTGTGCGAAGTGATATGGTTGCATCGCATTTTGACAAGTATGGGTCTTCCATCCAAATCTCCAATACACTTGTTTTGCGACAACCAGGGTGTTCTGAACCTAGTCAAGAATCCAGTCCATCATGAACGAACAAAGCACATTGACACACAATGTCATTTCATTCGTGACGAAGTTTCGAAGCACCGAATTCAGCTTCAGTACATTCCCACCGATGCTCAAGTTGCAGACATTTTCACTAAGGCACTTGCACGTGTCAAATTTGAATTGTTTCGCAGCTCACTTTGTATTGCCAAATGATGTAATAAGGGGGGATGTTAGCATAGCTAGTAGATATTTCATTACCCAAATAATGTAATAAGGGGGGATGTTAGCGTACTACATACTTAGGTTATTACATTATTAGTAGTTGTTAATGTTGTTGCAACTCCTACCTAAGTCGGCTAGTTAGCTCCGTTGGTTACGGGCTAATCTAAGCCACTATTGTAGTATTTATATTATCAATATCAATGGCAAAGGTGTTCGACTTATTTACAAAACCACCTTTCTTTTGATTTTAAAATGGTCCAGAAGAAAAGCAAACCACCACTCACAGGCATGATTGGGTGCAAAAATAATATCTTTACAAATTGCTTTCTTGATTATATCCATATTAACTTCACCAACTTTATCACATATATTAACCTTTTTAAAAAATATATATTTATTTTTATAAACAATTAATAGAAAAATATTATATATATTTATATCAATTTAAGTTAAAGTTCATATATTGGTTGAGGAGTCTCCTCCCAACCATAACTCCTCATAAAGCCAAGAGCTATGCTCATCAATAAGCAATTTAACACACACCCACCCCCTTACACACTTACCTAGGCCACTGTTTGGATCTCTGGAGAGAAGAGCCAAAACCCGAATCATTGCAATGTCCCTCCTAAGATACTAGTGAGATACGTGGTGCGGATATATCATGTATGTTTGATTATATATATATATATATATATATATTCTTATTAGACTCCCTTTCATGAGATTACCGAAGGGGAAACAAGGAACCACCCTAGTTTAAGATGATTTCAAGGAATTGAGTTTCTCATAACTTAAACATGAAAATTTCTATTATAATGTTGTCCCTGAAAGATGATAATTATCTCGGGTACAAATATTTTCAAGCTTGCCATCAATGAACTGCAACCCTACCTGGTGAGGAGCTCGTTCAGAATGGACCACCATCAACTTGAAGAAGTTCAAGTACTCCGCGTGGACGCGAGCTTTCACACACATCCAATATCTGAACATTCCGGTACGGAAAGAAGAGACATCACAATGAGGTAGTCTTTATTAGCTAGTCCATGCCTTTAGTGTTACATCGATAAATATATCGTCATCTTATGCCGCGGAAAATTAGGCGTTCCACAACATTATTGAAATTCAGGTATTTCTCTTCAAAATATATTCATTGTTTTTCTATGAAAGTGGATATGACGTACCGTAAATACCGGCTGTCATTTATCGTCGCTTTTTCCGTAGAACGTACCATTGGGTGGAGGCATGAGTCTTCGCTTAGTTCATTGATGTGTGGAAATTAATTAGGATTCGACTGCTTTCCTTGGTAGAGGGTAAAGTTCAATTTACACGATCTCCCAAAATTCGAATCTAGGTGCGATTTCATGGGATGGGTCGAATCTTGAATGAAGATAATGGGAATAATTTCAACCTTTATAAAACCATTTTTCCCCTGGGAACCGATGTATAGTTTCAGTGTTATTGGTGTCTGTTTTAATTGAGATCCATCAACCGGCGAAGTTTTCATGAGGTGATGTTGTTTTTACCTCATTGATTTGCATGGACTATAATTCGGTTAAAAGTAAAGCCCCGAACTTTCTATAACTATGAATCGACGATGGACCGTAAGAAACTACCAATGAAAAAGTTTGGGCAAAGAAGCGATAGGCAAGTGACGTTTTCAAAGAGGCAATCGGGCTGGTCTCCGTCCACTCTTCTGGCACCAGGTATATATATTTGTTTTTTTAATTGCTACCATTCCTGCTGTAATTTATGGGTGCGTATATAAGTAAAGTATTTTCTGCAATTCAAATTGTCTTCTCTGAAGATATACACGCTGCACACATTTGCTTTATCTTGAGATCGTACAAAGTGGAACCCTGACAAAAGTGTCTTAAATTATAATAACAGTAATGTCTTTGTAAGGTTGTTTTGCTATGTGGAAAATAAATTATGGCCAAGGCGCATTAAAATTTTGTTTTGTCTGCGTATCGTTGTGCTGGTCAATGAATGGCTGCAAGAACAAGACAGTCCAGAGTCCGTGTGACGACTTTTGATCCTGCGTAAATTCCAAACTGTGCAGGGGCTCCGGCAGCCCTACCATCCCCAACAAGCCAAGTCAGCCTCCCCTCTCTTTACAAGCTATACAAGCTTTTTACACTGAAATATTTCTGCGGTAGAATTTGATTCCACTTTAATACTTCACCTTTACCTTGTTCGTTTCAAATCTATGATAATTAGACCTTAATGCAAAAGCATGGTAAAACCGCCGTGTCGGCCATTTTACTAAGACGGGTAAAAAGCCTGGGTGGAATTGCATGGTACTATTATTAGAATGGACAATGTTGTGTCCTCTCTTATAACTGAGCAAGTTGTATTCCTTAACAATACATTCTAACCGAGCTTTTATATCCTTAATGATTTTTCAAAAAAATGTACCTTAAATACATTATTTATAGTGGCTTTCATTCTATTGCTTTCTCGCTTTCTCCTAGTATACTTTCCAGGAATCTATGCACAGAATATTTAACATTATTATTATTATTATTATTATTATTATTTAGTAAGATATTTGTGGCTTTTCACCTTCAAAATAGCATCTTCTTAGTGTATGATATAAAATGGAAAATTAGGATAGAATATTTAACATTATTATATTTAAGTTATATCATATTATTGATTATATATGTTATAATTTTTTTT